>LPNX011131365.1:24660-158133 GCA_001517045.1 Pseudotsuga menziesii | reverse complement strand
ACACACACACACACACACACACACACACACACACACACACACACACACACACACATATATTTGTGTTAATTGTTGTGATCTGTATTGACGGATGAGTAGACTACATTATCTTGAATGAAAAAATAAAGAACAAGAAGTATAATCCTCGTCTTCAGTTGAGTGATTTAAGTATTATAAGAGTGAAAATCCACACATAACTGCAGAAACCTGGTTCTGGGAGTTCCCATAAGATATCTTGGGTGAGACTTCATTTGCGTCACAGGTGTTGCCACCGAAGTCCTTGTTTGTCAGACCGATATCTAGGGTTTTTTTAAAAACTAAGGATCTAGACCTGGGTCGACCGAAAGTAAGCCAACAACATCAAATTCCCAATTCCTTACATATAGAACCACAAACCCTTCAAATATAAAATTCCTAAAAAGAAAAACCTAGATTGTGAAATATTAGAGGGAGTTAAACCCTAATATGAAAATTTGCAACCACATAAAACAAAAGGAAGCGATAAGAAAGCAATGTTTCCAACATTGAAGGAAATTATCAAATCTTTTACCTTTCTATTTTTTATTTTTATAAATTTTAATAGGAACATTAATAAGTCATGCATTGAGATCAATAGCAAGAATTTACAGACTTGAAATTTCTACTATGCAATGTTTTGTGTGATTCACCTTACCTTACAAATTCCAATAATTAGAATAATCTGATTGCTCCAAACTCCTCCCTCGTAAGTCACCCATGCATAACTCTCCCCTCAAAATTTCAGTAAAATAATGAAATAATGATTAGGTTTTCATTTTTAAAACACTTTATCAAATGATTTTTTGAAAAAAAAAATCTTGCTCATTTTTCATCTTGTGGGAAAAGAAAACCACTAGCGTTTGTTTTTTTCTTCTTCTGTTTTTCAACATATCGGTGTGCCTATATATACAGGTGCATTGATTTGATGTAATAGAAAATGTGTCGTTCAGATATAACTTCATTTAACCTTGTAATGTCCCTAAATTTTGGTTTTTAACCATTAGAGAGAAAAGCAGTTAAAATTGGAATTCCATGACCTAAGTCACTTTGTAAAGTTCATGATAAATTGTTAAGAGGGTGATGTGGGCCATAAATTTGTAAAGTATGGTGTCCAATATTTAATAATAATGGGACATTGGACAAATTGGATAAGGAGGGCACAATAGATAAGGTGTGACACATGGAAGGACTTTCATAATGAAGGCATCTTGAGAGTGTAAGTCACCACTTACGAAAAATAGTCAGGAGGCACACATTAGTGGAAGAAGGAGTCTAAGTGGGTTGTAACTCCCAACAAATCAGGAATATCTCTTCAAATGAAGGCACAAGGCAATGCTGATATTCAATTGGCCAAAAACAACTAGTGAGGATGCATGAGGGAAAGAGTGGGCTCAAGGGGAGTTGTAACTCCCACTAAACAAGGGAGGCATCTATTAATTCAAATTCCAAGGTATATAAACTATCCATGAGGCCAAAAATAACATTAGAGAGGAAGTTAATGTGTCCCAAAGAATTATTCTCTCATGAAAATAATATTTATTAATATTTTATTGATATTTTTGGGATAAAAATTTAGAAGGATGAATGAGGAATTATAAAAGAAGGGCGAGGGCACCTATTTGGGATCATTAAAACATTATTTATGAATTGGAGAGCTCTTATGGATTTCAATATTGGGATATCTTCCCCTTACAATTGTGACTGGTTTTTATGGAGAAAGATTCCATCCTAGCTAGTGTGAGAGGAGAGATCATCCAGATCTCTTCATTTGGGCTTCATTGTAGGTGTTGAGGGAGATCATCAATATTTATCTACTAAGATTCATTGATTAGAAAATATGTGAGTTTCATTGCATATCTGAAGGCTCATTAGCGTTCCAATGTTTCTATTGTGTTGGTTTTCCAGTGTTCTTAGTGTGGAGGGTGCACTTGCTCCCATACAATGTTAGTTTGATATTGTTTTTAGTGTTGGAGGGCGCATTTGTGGAAGAGAGTATACCATTTTGGAGATGCAAAACATATTCTCAAATCTCTTTCTCATATCCATTGTGTTTGTGCTCTTGATGTGCGATTGAAGCATCATTGGAACCGTGGAAGGCCGAGATTGATTTGTTGGTTCTGATATATTCGTACATTTCTAGAATGTGAGACCTATTCCATTGCGTTCGAAGCATTGTTTCCAGTAGGAAACATTTTTTTCGTAGAAAAATGTTTCTGGATGATCAATTTACACTCATTTTATCAAATCCACTCTATTCGGTATATTCTTCTGGTAGAGGGGTGCATCTGTACATTTCTATCTCTATATTTCATGAGTTTTGAGTTTCTTAAAGAGACACATATTGTTTTTACAAATGTTATTACTGTTCCCTTTAGTGCATAATAAATATTTACAATGGTTTCTCCCATATTGTGCTCAATATTCAAGTTTATGGTAGATCTATGTGCAAATCTGTTATTATGGATATGCAATCTTAATGCAATGCGTATTAAACTTTCATTAAATCACCTTGAATAATGTGAGTTAGTGATTTGGGTTGATTTGGTAGTGTTTGGGGCAAGTTGGAGCTATTTGGGACAATTTCAAGTGGATTAGGGAGTGTTTGGAAAAAGTTGAGAAACTAGGCAATTTTTGTAGTGAGATTCAAGTTAGTCTTCCTAGATTCGAATTGATGCTTGTGGGTGTGTTTCATTCGATTAAATATGATATATATAAATTCCTGCTGCTACATTGATCCAAGAACTCTTCCTTTGAATTAGGTGATATGTTTGGTACCTCCATGCTTCAATATTAATGACAAAGGGGTTGCATACAAAGTGTTTGACGGAAGTCATGAGACAGACTTAATAACCAACCACCAAAACTTCATATCATATATGATTTGTCACATTGTAGTGGGTTCAAAGAAGATATTTTATGGGATATATTCCAATGTTATTAAAGTAAATATCTCCATTTGGAAAAAATAGAAATCAATACCTTTTTCTGTTGAGAAATTTGGGTTTAATATTCCTAGTTTTTAAATGGGGGTTATTAGAGGGGTATCAGAGCATGTTCCTCGATAGTTGTGGAAACTCAAGAGGAAATTTGAAGAGAATTTGAAGATCATAGTTTCAGAAGAAGAAGCACTAAGGTGTAGAAGAAGAAAATTTCATCAATGGCTAGATTTGTAGATGGTAGAATATTACCCACTTTCCTTCTCGCCTTGCCACTTGAAGAGAAGAAGTTTTGTTATCCACTAAAGTTGCACTTAAGTGGATTTTCGATGAGCTACTGAAGGTGTGAACAAGTCCCTTGTTCATTATCAATGCTTGGAAGTTCAGAAGACCTTCCAGGCCCAAATTTTGGTCCCTTTTGAAATTTTTGCATGTCCATACCCTGCGAGGAAATTGTAATAAGTTGACATAGCATAATGAATTTTTATAAAAGGCTTGGACAACATAGACTTAGCTATCAACGCGGTACTTTAGACTATTTTTTACTTTTTAATTATATGTTGCTTTGTTTTAAAAAATCATGCCGTTTACATTCTTCCAGCTTTTGGCCATGGATATGTTCCATAAATTAATTAAATTCCAACTATACTTCCTATAAAAAAATGCCTAGAATTTTTATTACTTTGCAGATCATGACATAATGTAAATTCATATTGCCGAGTCCAATTTTCCTTTTTCATTAACCTGGAACTTGGATGGGCGATATTATCATTGTTGATTAGATGGGTTTCCAAGAAAAATCGCCAATGAGTTCATCTCCTTATTTTCATTGCCTTATGCCGCCTGTGAACATCCAAGTCTTCCAGCATCGTGTTCCCACGATCTAGATGAGTTTACGTTAAAAGAATCGTTTCACGTCTATTCATGGAGGGGTTATATTGGCTATGATGTTGCCATTTATTTCCAAGGTTCCAGGAGTGAGGCCAGCTCTTTGGTTGGCCATATGATATGCTTTGCTATTGATATTTCTCCTTATATGATATGAGGAATAAGATTCCAATTGTTTAAGCAACTCCTTGATGTGTCTACCTAGCTTGTTGCCATATGGAAAGTTTTTTCTCAGCCTCCCTTGAAATTGACGGATGGCAATGAGTGAATTCCCCATTATATTTATTCTTTGTATTTTCCAATGCTCTAGTAGTTGAAGTCCCTTATAGAGAGCCCACATTTATGCATGATTGTTTGTGGCATGCCCCAGTCCCCAAGCGTACTTGTATTCTTTTTGCTCATCAAGATTTATAATAATTCCCCTTGCTCCATCCACCCCTGGATTCTTCATCAATGCTCCATCAAAAAACAAATAACATCCTCCTCGATGTTGCATCCATCTTGCCAAATAATACTTTTCCATTCCAAGATAGTAGTTTGGATGTAGCGTTGCCTTACGCAGGATATTTGGATTTCCAATGGTTGCTTTGATGCCGTTCATTCAAAGCGTTTCCATTTCAAGGAGTTCATCCATTTCACTTGGATGTGTTCCTTTTGCATTCAACGCATCACAAAGAACATCAACTGCTATTTTTGCAACATCTACTGGAGAAAGGTACATGTTTTTGAAGATAGCTCTATTCCTAGTTAACCAAATCTCCCAACACAAATATTTTGGAAGTGTAGTCCAAAATCGTGAGAGAACATATCTTGTTTGAAGTGGGCGGTTGTATCTGTGTTTCCACTGGGTGAACATGTCCTCCCAGGTTGAAGAGATCGCCTTTGTATAACCTATTTTCCCAAGAGAATGCAATCAAACACTATGTGAAAAAGTGCAGATTTGAAAAACATGTCCTGTAGTTTCACGATCGCTTTTACACAACAGACACCGTGAGGGGCCTTGGATGCCTTTTTTAGACAAATTTTCTGCAGTTAATATTTTATCTTGCACTAACATACAGTAAAAAGTATTGACTTTAGGGAGGCTTTCAGCATGCCAAATGTTTCTCCATAAAGGCGTAGAGGGAGGAAGACAATCCGTTTGCAACAACTTATTATACCCAGCCTTTACGTTGTACTCTTGATGAGGGGAGGTTGTCCATATTATGAAATCTTTCTAGGTAACTGAGATGGGAGCTTTCCCTTTTAATGAAGATAACATTGTTTTTGGTTGTCCTTCTAGGCGTGGGGGAAGATCCTCAAGTTTCTGATTTTTCCATAACCCAGTCTACATATTCCATTGAACGATGTTGTGAAGGTGTGTAATACCTTTGCTCTGTGTCCATTATCAGAGAGTTTGAAGATCTTTCTTATCCTCTAGAGGACTAGATCCCATAATTTTATCTCCTTAGAGCTTGATATTTTTCCCGTTACCTGGCTACCATCTTAGATTATCTAAAATGAGGTTAGTAGCTGCCTTGTCCAGTTGCCAGATCTGTGATCCATTCCCTTCCCAATTTAAATTCTCTATTATGGATAAATTCATTCTTCCAAAATACTTCATGCTCAAGGACAATTTCCACCATTCCCTTTCTCTTGTGACTGATCTCCATATTATTTTAGCCCCCATTTCTAGATTCATGAGATGTAGGTGCTTGATCCCCAAATCTCCTCGGTCATTTGGGAGTTTAACAGTGTGCCAATTTACTAGGTGGAATTTATTTCCATTTGTTTTCCCACCTCACCACAAATTTTTTCTTAGCAGCATGTTCAGTTGATTTATTACTCCTTTTAGGGCAAGGAGGGCAGAGAATTGATAAATAGGGAGCCAGGATAAGACTGACTTTATCAAAACTATTCTTCCTGCCAGGTTCAACCATCTTGCCCCCAAGCTTGGATTTTCTTTTTAAACTTTTGCACTACTTCTTCCCAATCTATCCTGAAAGAGGATCCAAGAGAAATTGGTATGCCAAGATATTTAAAGGATCGCCAATTACCAGAGAAAGAGAATTCCATTGAGGTAGATATTGCTCTAAGAACATCCTCTGAGCAGTTCCAACCATAAATTTGGATTTTTATTTTGTTTATCAGTCCCTTAGATAGAGATAGGTAACTATCCAACACTTTTTAGAAACACCCAGCTATCACCTTGGATGCTCCTCCTAGAAAGAGAGTATCATTCGTGAACTGCGAGTCGTTGATTGTTTTAACATTTATGACTATGGACATGCCCAATAGATATCCTTCTAACTGCTCATATTCAAGTTTCTTGCTTATACTCTCAACCATTATTATATAGATAATAGGAGAGAGTGGGGATTCTTGTTGTAACCCCCTTGTGGCTTGGAAGAATTTAGTTGGTCTTCCATTAACCAACGAAGTGATCCACAAAGTGTTTATGCAAGCTTGGATCCAATTTAAGATGTCATTATTAAAACCCATTTTTTCCATGACTGCAAAGAGAAAAGCATGTCTTACCCGGTCAAACGCATTGGCCATATCTAACTTGATGGCGATACCCGTTCTCCACTCTCCTTGATTGAGTGCAAAGCTTCCTGTACCAAGATAACATTATCAAGGATTTGTCTATTTTGCATAAACCCCCATGGTTCTTAGATATATGCTTGGGGGGGAATATTTTGAGTCAGTTGGATAAAATCTTTGTAATAATTTTATAGGCTGAATTGCACAACGAAATGGCCCTAAATCTAGAGAAGTCCTTCGGTTTTGATTCTTTTGGGATCATAGCTAAGAAGGATGAGTTTGTCCCGCCTCCCACTTTTTTCTTGGTTCTTGAGCAATTTAGAATTTTGAGGAGGTATTTTTTTATGAGTTCCCAACATGCTCGAAAAAGTGGATTGAAAATCCGTTTGGTCCTGGGGATTGACTGGGCTCCAAGCCTCAAATTTCCTAGATAACCTCTTCTTCTACTATCTTCTTTCTTAAAATATCATTGTCTTCTTTTACTAACATCGTGGGTACATGTTGAAGATATGTTTCCACTTTTTCTAGAACTAGAACCCCGTCTTTTGTATATAGATTTTTGAAATGCTAATAGGCTTTCTCTTTTATTTTTAGGAAGGTATTTATCTTTACTCCATCCTCCCTATTTACCTCTTTAACTTTGTTTCACTACTCTCTTACATTTGTTTGTTTGTGAAAGAAGATGGTGTTTTTATCTCCCGCATTTAGCCATATACTCCTAGACTTGAGCCGCCTGTATTCCTCCTCTTTCCTATTTAGCTGAAAGAGATTGTATGTCAGTTCTTTTTCTTTTTGAATTATCTCTTCAGTTATTTCTTCTTTCTCCATTGCTAATTTATTCTCAATTAGTTTATGCTTGATCAATTTTTTTTTCAAATGTGGAGGGCGGAAGTGCTCTTTTACCCACTGCTTTAAAGAATGTTTCACCTCTTTTAACTCGGATTCCTAAACAAATATTGTCAATCCCATAACAAGAGTATTCCATGTTGATGTTATCATATCCATAAGACCATCTTATTGGAGCCAGAAAAAGCTGAATCGAAAGGGGATAGGACTAAGGTCTTCTCCAACTTGGAATTTTAATGAGATCGGTTTGTGATCCGATTCTCCTGAAGTTATTATATTTGAAGTGATGTTCAATACTTCCAGTAGCCATTCACTATGTATGAGGAATCTGTTAAGACATGATGCTATAAGGCTTAGGCCTATTCTTCTATTGGTCCATGTAAACTTGCCTTGTTTTGGAGCTATATCCAGTATGTCCCAATTTAAAATAAAATCTTCCATTCTTTCTCTAAATGGATCCCTGACCAGATTTCCACCTCTTTTCTCGGAGTTGTAGAGGATAGTGTTGAAATTACCCGCTACAATCATTTTTATATGAATATATCCTACTTAAAACTATTGAGGGTGTCCCAAAAGACCTGCTTCTGTCTGTGGATCACTGGTGCATAAACATTGAAGAGGTTCATATTAAAACTGGTGTCTTTGTGTTTCAAGGCTGCGTAGACTATATTTTGGAGCTTAAATGAATCTACCGGTTCAAAAGTTGTTTCTTTCCATAGTGTACTTATACCTCCAGAGGACCCTCTCGCACTGCAAGCTATCCCTGCACTATCCCTCCATATACTACTTCCTATGGACAACATTTATTTTTCTTCAAGCTTAGTTTGTTGGACGAGGAGAATGGTGGAATTTTCATCTTTTATTAAATCCCTTAAATCTCGCACTTTATAAGTGCTACCTAAACCCCTACAATTCCAAGAAACTATATTCATTACTTACCCGAATGGAGTCGGGTCTTGCCTCCTTCTGACACCTTTGCTCTTCATTGTCCTTTCTCTCTGCCTTGCTTAAGAGAGGAGGTGATTGAGGGCTGTGTTCCTAGCCTTTTGTTTGATTCATCCTCTATCTCCCTTGCATATCTGTTGGTTGGCCGAACACATTTTTTGTTTGCTTCTGGATCACCTCCTTTCCCTTCTTCTGAAATTGGATAGTGATGAGCTTGATTTCAAGTTAAAATCCTTAATGGGGTTGTTTGATTTGAACTAGATTTCTCCCCAAGTGAAATTTGTAGTTTATATTTATCAAGCTCTACTTCTGATACTTCTAATTATTCTTCACTTTCTACAATAAGATATGTTGTTTCCAATGTTTCTCTATTTTCTCTTCCATTTAAATTATTTTCTTCGTTTGTTGTTAGGTTTTCTGGTATTTCTCCTTCCTCAGATTCTTCCCCTTCTTTTGACAAAGAATCAAAGGGAGTTGTGGGCGTCAATGCACCACCAACTAGATCTGTGGGTGGCTTATTACCATTTCCTTTTCCTTTTGCCTTGTTTAGAGCCTTCCATTGTTCATTGGTAGATCTATTTGTTGTTGGTTGTGATGGGGATTTTTTGCAATCTCGGGCAAAATTTCCATACTCATGGAAGATCTTGCGTTTGAAAGGAAGCTGCTTGTAGTCCAGTGTTTAATTGTGGACCCATCCTTCATGAGTAAGGTTTATTTCACTTGGCAATCCCTTATAAAAATCCAATTCAGCACATATTCGGGCACCCAAAAATTGTTGACCTTTGGGTTATGATCTATCTATGTACCTACCTAGTGCATTCCCTATGGCCCTAAGGAAATCGTCATTCCAACAAGGTAAGGGTAGTCATGGAATCTTGACCCATAGTGGGACTGTAGATGGTATGTCATGTGTTGGATCAAAATCAAGATTCTATTGATTTAAGTATAGTCCTCTTGATCCATAAAAATATGTCCCACTTTGAAATATTAAATCTTTGTCTTCTACAATCTAAAAACGAAAGATGAAGAATACTTTGTCACATCTAAGTACTCTAATTTCTCCATTGATCAGTGGTTTCCATGATTTATGCACCCAATATTCCATTGATTTTGGTGAGGCACGCATGCCTATGAACTCGCCCACCAGTGCACGCTCTGAAAAGGCCAAAGAACTTCTTTGAAAAACAGTTGGAGCCAGGGCTACGATTGGGACATCATCCACCTTCCTCACAAATTGAGAATGCGTTGGTTTTCCTTATGGATTCTTTTAGAGGGAGGCTACCATCATCGTGAAGGAAAAAATCTAAGCCACAAGAATGGGAGGGGAAGGTCCCCCCTCTGTCTCCATTCACATTGACTATGCAGGACCAGGGCATGGGGATTTGTTCACAGCCTTCAGAACGAGCATGTGTGCATCTTGCTCACGTCGGTCTCACAGATCGCAATTGTTTGCAACATAATAGATCGTAGCTGTGAGAGGATTTACAATAGTTCCTAGGATGTTATGTTTAAGACTAGATGATTGATCAATTTGTATGGCGTAAGCACAAACAATCCCATAATGGATGGAATGCATTAGCGTTGTTTATATGTTGCTTGTTAGTGACATATAATTTTTGAGTTTTTCACTCAAACTTCCAAAGTTGGAGTATTCACCTTGGCGGTTATGCCTTAAGAGGTTATGAAATTCTATATGTCTATGTTTATTACCATGATAGTTAACATTTTTGAGCCATATGAACATGCACTAATTCCCTCCTAAGTTTTTTTTTTTAATTTCCAAGAATAATTTTTTTTCCTGTAAAAACAATTTAATCTTTTAATAAGTTAAATGTAAAATTTCAAAGTGTCGTAAAAGCGTGGTTATGCAGAAAAATTTTCCATGAGGGTGATCGTTTTCTAACTCAGAGCAGCCACTTTTCTTAAGTTTTAAGTGATTAATTATCACTTAAGTGGAATTCTTTCCGAAGAAGGCAAAAAGTGAATAAAAATTAGAAAAGGGAAAATATGGAAAAAAAACACATACCTAAATCAGTGGGAACTTGTCCCAGACATGTTCTAGTTTAACTAAGGATGATGTTGGAGCTAATTGGAGACCAAATAAATCCGATTTTAATCAAATCCATGAGGGGGTGAATTTCTCCTTAGTAGGGCACATTTATCCATGACATGGCTCACCTCTTGTTGTATATATGTCACAGAAAGAGGAGGGGTGACCTACCTTGTGAGAGGTTTTACCTACCATTTCACTCCAATTCGTCCCCAATCATCTAAAAAAGATCCAACACTTGGAAAATTCCCCCCCTTGAGGTTTTCTCTCATTTTTCTGATTTAAGCAAGCCTTTTGCTCATTGTTTGTCATGGTCAGAGGACAAAAGGAATGCGCAAGTGTTGTATTGTAGTTTGTAATATTCTTTTGGAATAATAAAAAGGATTTAGAGGTCTCATGTGGTGTATGGATCAAGTGTGTGGATGAACATTGCATAATTCATGAGGTAATTTGTATCGTTCATTTTTGTTGTACTTGTCTGGTTTACTCTGGGCCTACAAGGAGAAGTAATCTCAGTAGGGTGAGAAATTTCTTGCTTGATTATTTCTTACTGATTAGTTGCACTAGATCTCCTGGACGTATATGTTATTTTAGTTTAAATGCATGTTTTCAAAGTTTCTTTTGTAGTTAACACCCTTAGGTTTAACCATATCTTTGTGCAATAATTTATGAGTTGATACAGGTATCTAGGCTTGAACATTTGGTTGATTTTCTTTGACTCCTCCAATTTTCGAGCATCTCCAAGGAGCATAGTCCCTCTGATTTCCACCAACAAACTCCACGGCTCAAAGGATTCCCAAGCTTGGACATATCTTCTCTTTCTCTTTCCTTCACCTCTTAATTAAAACTTTCCTTAGTTACTGGTTGCTTTTCCTAACTTGTATTTTAAGATCTAGTTATTTCAAGTTAAATCATTCCTAGATCAAATTTATGAGTTTGTAGTGCTACATCTAATAGTTGCATATTAGTTTACCTTTTTAAAGGTATTTAATAGCTAAATCTTAAACTTGTTTAAAAGGTTAGTTTCTTTGAATTTCAAGATAAATATAGCAATCTAGTGCTTTCTATTGGCTGCCCTTTAAAGGCAAGTCAAGATCCAAAAAGAGATGGTTTTAGAAGCCTACTCTTCTTGGTTACTTGTTGTTTTAAATATAGTAATAACTTAGAGGGTTTTAGTATTTTCTAATTTTGTCCAAGTCACTTTTAAGTGATTTTGGGCATTTTTTAATACTAATTAATTGGTTGGTTTTTATTTTTTAATAACAAGTTTTGAGGCTTTGGGGGCGAAATTTTGACATATACAAGTGATTCAAGGCTACCTTGACCTCATCATTCTTCCTTTACCTCTTATAGTATTGTAGCCTCTTTCCTCCTATCTTTTTTTTTTCCTTGGAAAAAAAGCATAATTTTATTTCATCTTTCGAGTAACAAAATTACAGTTTTCAGATACACATCACAATGCATTAAAAAAGAAACCCAGTAGGGGTCCAAAAAATAAATAAAACATATACAACAGATATCAGGATGAGAGAACAATCCGGAGCAGACATCAAAAGTCTCAAAAAATCAGATAGGTCCAAAAAGCCCTCATAAAGGTACTGAAACATAGAAAGTAGCAAATAGTGCCGAGTAGGTAGAGCCAAAGTATAGAGCTAAAAGAGACAGAGCAAAAAATTGTAGCATATACATGTACAAAACAACACTGCCAAAGGATCATTAAGGGGCCACCCCCTCAATAAAGGGCCTATGATAGTATGTTTGTTCTATAACTTCAAGTTCTCCTAGATCTTCCATTGTCCTTCCATCAGTAGAAGGCCCTCCTTTGAGGCCAGGTCCGCCTCCCTGTTATTCTCCCTGTAGACATGGCTACAAGAGAATGAATCAAAAGAATCAATAAGTTTAGCAATAGAAATGAGAATGTTTTCCAATCTCAAGTGTCTTCACACCTCAGTCTTTTTAACCCAATTGATGACATTCATAGAATCACCAAAACAAACCAGAGTACGACACTCTTTCCCTGCTGCAAATATGAGTAACTTCCTCCTGTCTTATAAGGATAAAGAGGGATTCTTTAAGTAATTGTAAATACCACAATAAGGGAGATCAGGTGGGAAGTCAAGTGCCGACGTCTCATCCCCCCAAGGGGAATTTTCACTTGTCTCTTTGTGGTGTGATTTTTTCTAACTTTTTGCTTTATTTATGTAACACAGCCACACACTCCACCTTAATAGGCTGTAAAATTTCTAAATTAATTTCAAAGTTTAAATTTACTTCTATACTTTTCGCTCTTTCTTTCACGTAAGGTAATTGGAACAAACACTTCACCATTTCTGTGTATGCTCTTTCCCATCCCAAGTTCACCTGATATTTGGGATAAACCATCATTAATAAAAAAACTTCCACATTTAATAAACAAACTCATCATTAATAAAATCAACCCCTTGAAAACAAACAGAAATCCAACATACACGAAGTTTGTCATTTGTGGGAAAATTCTTCGGAGAATGCGAGAACAACTAAAAAGTGATCGCATGGCCCCGTCAGGCTACACCCTCGTTTGATGTAGTGTTGGACACACCTTCGTGACTCCACCTAGCCCACATCTTCTTACGAGGAGCCACTTTTGTCAAAACCTGGACATATTTCCCGTACCTCACAGTTTATTGGGAATCCCCTTTCACCCTAACTCCATTAATCCATAATAACTAAAACTGACCAAGATACACTTGCACAACATTTTCCTTTACAACACTATTCGACTCGATTGGAACTGGTCTACTTGAAATAATCATACCTATTTAAGTGAATATCTTGTTAATGGAATACATTCTTGTATGTTGTTGAGGTTATATAATTATTTACAAGTCTTGTTTCAGTAATATTTCATTTCAAACTCCTAGATTAATTTTATCTTTTATTTCTTAGCTTAAAAGCCTTGGATTACAATATAGGGACCACCCCCCTTGGCTTCTCCAAGAGTTGGCCTAGACACATGAGTTGAGTGTTGAGTGACAGTAGCTCAACTCGAGACTTGCCCCCAAGGATGCACTCACTGGCTTAAAGATTTATGCCATGTTAATCCCGAGGTTTGCATCTAATAGTAACATTCTTCTAGTGACGTTATTGAGGATAAATATTTTTATTCCCGGAGTATGACTTTGGTTTTCAGCTTTTTTATTTTTTCTTTGTTTGATGAATGCTTAGAGTAGATCTTTAAATTTCATCTAATGACTCCACTAACCTTTTTTGAGTTTTATAAAATTACAAAGAAAAGCATAAAATTTGATTTTGTGACAAAGTATTTAATGCACATTTTTTCATCTCACATGATGACTCCATTGAAGGGATAAAACCTTGCTTTCTCATAAAATTGTGGAGACTTGTTGTTTTTAGATGAACCCATGTGACATGTTAAATTCTTTTAAGCTCATTATTTTCTAGCTTTCCTGATTTAGTACCATATGTTCTTCATGGTTATTTGATATCTAAATAGTTGAATTCTACTATGGATAAAGAAGGGCTTCGTACTCTCTTAATCGATGCATGCGCCTCAATATATTTCGCAAATGTCAGTGGGTTTCCTAATGATTGTTTTTTTCCTGAGAAAAAAAGCTTAATTTTATTTCATCCGACGAGAACAAAATTACATTATGTAGATACACACAAATGTGTTTTTTCGTACAGCTGAGAGCTCATTAAGAAAAAAGACTCTGAAAGTCTTCATTAAGTCCCACATCATAACAAAAATACAGTAAAAAACACTGTTGTTGTAGGTATGCTACCGCATTCAAAAAAAATTACAAGAGTTGTTGTTCTCTGACATTCTTTTAACACCCTGTTCATGAATAAATAACTGCAAAGTGTTCAAGAACATTCCTTTGACCAAAAAATATATTCGGTTTTGGAAATAGAAAATATAAGAAAATATTTTTGTATAGCTGAAAAGTATGATACAATGCTGCTCATTCTATAAACGACCTGTCTCCTAATGATTGTTATAACCATAATCAGTTGTATAAGGTTTCTCCAAAGTTTTTTTGAAATAATGGTGGTTCAGTCACCCATCACATTGCTATTTTCTTCAAACTAGTGGCTAATTTTAATGTGGTTCATGAGGATGATTTGAAGATCATAGTTGCTCTTTCCTTGAAGAGGGATGCAAATAATTGGTTCTATGACCTTCGTGGAAAATCCATAGTTTCCATGTTTTATTTTTTCAAATGTTTCATTTTGCGTTGGCATGAAGGATAAGTGGGGCAGATTAAGCAACTTGTTAAAGAATATGATTCCCTCCTTCCTTGAACAGAACTTGATGCTAAGAAATAGATTCATGATGGCCTCATTGAAGAAGCACATAAGGATCCCTTGATTGAAGATATTATTGAAAATATGCCTCATGATGCCATTGAAGATTTGGAGTGTCCTTTGGTTTATGCCAGTGATGATGATAATACTTATACTTCAGATCTACCTCAAGAAGAAACCATCACATAAACTTATAAAGAAATTATGATGAAGTATGTATGGTATATGATGAAACTGTTCCATGTTCTCCACATGTGGATGAGGGTTTGGAAAGTTTGTTGCCTTGTAACATCTTTGAAACCAAGCTTTCTGAAGAAGATTATTAGAACATGAAGACGCCTAAACACTCCAGAAGCATGATTCATTTTATGAAGAATCCCCCATATTTGATAAAGACATTGATTATAACTATTGGTAATTTATGGAATATCCCATCTATGATAGGTCTAGAGAGGGGAGTGTTGATACATAGTATTTTGGAGGTTTTCTTGAAAATCCTATCTATGATATGTCCATAGAAGGAAGTGTTCATATTGAGACTTTGGGAAATCATGATATTGAAGAGGAGCATTCCGAGTTTGCATATGATCATTCAAATCCATATAATTTAGAGTCATACACAAGAATCGGTAAGGAAGATATGGTAAATCAGTGTAGTGAAGAGGAAGATGTGATGTAGTCAGTGGAATATCAATCTCAACCATCATCTTCACATGCAAAGTTTCCTTATGATTTGGATCACTGAGGGGCTTACACATAGAGTTATCAACAGATAAGCCCTTTGGATGAGTATGTGAAGTAGTGTATCTACCTCATCGTGCATATGTCTATATCAGTCCTATCTAGTCATGGATAGAAGAAGCTTACGAGAGGACTTATTAGTTTCAGAAGCAATTCAATGAAATATTACATAATTTTGATCACCCATCCATCCCTCCCATATTGAGTATTCACGCTGGTTTGCCCTTTCTAATAAATACGTCCTTGCTTTGGTTGGTAACCAAAGATAAGGTAAAAAAGCTCGAAAGTTGATAAAATGCTTAGGTGGTTACATTGGAGATTTGATTTTACATCAAATGTTTATTGTATCATGCTTAGAGTAGGAAAATAAGATCCTTAAAGTGAGCATTTACTTTCTACATTTTGTAACACCCAATTTTTTTACCCCAAAATATAATTATGTAAATATCATGAAAATGGGTATAAGAAGGACACGAATGATCCAAACCTAAACAAGTTATGTAAATTTGTATATATTTTTCACTTTTAATATAAAAAACAAGACTACTTCAGACTAGAGGACAAAGAAGAGATGGGGAAGATGTCATGGGGATTTATCCCCTATTATGTGCAGATGCACCAACCTTAGCTCGTCTAAAGCATAAGGACAACCATTTTTTGTGGAAATACAATTATGGACCATTTTTGTGGAAATACAATTATGAAGGTTGAAAGTAACATGAATATGGTGGGACTGACACACTGAATGGGGGAACAGAGGCGAGGGAGTATGGGGGCCTCAAACTTCCTTAATTAAGAGTATGACCGTAGGGATGACCTGGGAGCAAATGAAACTGACTCATGGGATAGGGATCATAGCTGTAATACTTGGAAGATAACTGCAAATGGGAAATACAGAGGGAGGTAATTGGACTAGTTATATACAGCAGATCCAAGGAAGACTCATCACATAATACTTTGAACAAAGGTGACCCAATGGGGGGAAGCTGCAATACCGTGATATCATATGTGGTGGCACCTAAAGACGTCGTTTGGTCCTTCTTCATAGTTTAGGGAGCACGAAGAAGGGATAGAAGTAAGCTCAATATGCTACGATCTCGTTGATTTTTACTGAGCCCGAGAAGGTAAATGCTTAATGGTGTTTTCATTTTTAGAGAGTCTAAAAAGAGGAAGAAGACTCCAATGTGTTCTATTTCTCGTTAATAGTCTCCTAAGCCCGAAAAAGAATAAAAATATACAAAGGAGAGATCTCCCAACCTTTGGGGGAAGGGAGACTTCATTACCGTTGATATTCCAACCAGGCTAGAAAAGGTTAAACCTATACTGACTGGACGGTCGTTCAAATAATTTTATGAGCATGAACGAAACCAAGTTTGCTTGGAATATTTTCTTGTTTAGAAGGCTAGAAAAGAGCTTAAAGAAAACCTATGATGAGATTTTTCATAAATTACGGCCCCAATGCCCGATAAAGCATAAAAGGATACAAAGGGAAACGTTCCTGGCTTGAATGTGCCAGGGTGGTCCTTTTCTTATGATAGTCTACATAGTCTGAAAAAGGAGATAAACAAGGCTACATAAACTCCCATTCAAATACTTTAACGAGTGTGAAAGGAAGTAAGCATGCTCGACAATCTTTTCATTCTTTTGGGAGTAAGAAAAGAGCTTAACAGAAACTCCATAATGATCAATCAAGCAAGGGGAAAGTGTTAGATATATGGAAATACGTTATGTTGTGAAAATGGCTGAGAGGAATAAATGCAGAACACTAACAGCCGCCCTTACGGGGATGATGGATGGCGGTAAAATATGGCCAACTGTGCAGTATGGATGGAGAGGATGGTTCGTGAAAATGCCAATACATAAAATGGGTGATTTGCGTGATGCCACGCAAATTGAGGTGACTTCTAGGAAATGTCCCAGGAAATCATAGCGAGAGCATGAACGAGGGTCTCGTCAAAATACATAGGATGGAAAATCAAACCTAGTGTTGTAAACGGTGTCTCAAACGGACTCTGGATGACTATGTGGTGCATGGAAGAAAAACTAGACCAAATAGAGGCCTATAAACAGGGGGACCACATGACATGTGTCATTTTCACTGGTCAGTGTTGAGTTGGAGTGGAGGACCCCAGAACTCAATTGCTGATTTATTTCGACTGGACTGATGATTTTCTGATCTGTGACTTGCAGGTAAGAGCTCTCATCAAACCCATATTTTTCACTGCTTTACTTAATGTTATTGCTTATCCTAGGGCCTGTTCCGAGCTCAGAGTATTCTTCGGGTCGGTTTGCTCTTTTAGAGGGAAAATGAGAGACCCAGGTTGCTCATATTGGGCTGATAGGTGCAAGCCGGTTGCTCTTATCGGGGAGACAGGGAACGACCCAGATCGTACCTATTCAAAAGATAGAAGAGACCCAATTGCTCCTGTTCAAGGTTTTTGAGCGACTTGGGTGGCACAAAAAGGTCGAACAGGAGCGACTCATCCTAGGATGAGTTTTTGTGCATAACTGGACCTGAAAGAGACTGTGTGTATGTGCAAGATTCCTTGGCTTGCATGGTGAGAGCGAGATACTGGGAACCTTCGAGGGGAGGTTCATGATGATCCAGCAATGCAAGATTTGCACGCTTGTTGTGGGTTATGGAAGTTATTCCAGATATCGCTCATGCATTCAACAAAGCTATTGCTAAACAAGCTAGTGAGATTCTGGGACCGAGAGGTAGAGTGTTTTATCATCCAGGAGGAATGGATTGAGATCACTCTCCTTGATATCTATTTTTTGACTGGGCTCCCTATGTTGGGTGTGATTAGCGACACTACGTCGAAGATCTCACATGGGGTGTCACTAGACAACCTCTGCAAGAGCATTGCTATGCCTCTACATTAGTGCACTCATTGTACATACTGGTGTGCGACATTAAGAGTCTTGAGACTTGGGTTGTGGCAGTGATGGTGCTGTGGATATTGGGATCATCGGGACCGTACAAGATCTCAGGTGGTCAGCTCCAGATGGTGGAGCATGTTCTTAGGGGCACCTACTTTTGGTGGGCCTAGATGTACCTAACTCAGGTTTGATGTGTGCTAAACCATGCTAGTTCAGTGGGAGGGGATTTCTGTTTCCCCTCATTCTTGTGTGCATTCTTTTTTGAGCTATTGCCTACTGTACGACCGCATCTAGCGGTGCGTGAGGGAGGACCTCGTGAGCCTCGCATGAGGAGGTGGAGCGAGATGATGATCAGGGAGGGAGGCGGCTTAGTGGGCTGGTTCTTCACCCAAGATTCCTTTGCATAGTGGCATCGACTACTAGTCGTGATAGATGACTATCTGTACACGGGTATGGATTACCTGGGGGATCTTGAAATGTCTCTACCCCCAGGACATCCTAGGGACCTGATGGTACATATACATGATGCTTTATGTGGTTGCATTCATATATACTTTACTAGCTTAGTGGTATCCAATTTATGTGTGTTATGGATACTGATGACATACTGTGTGCATGTGCAGACATCGAGACAAGCCCTCTAGTAGGGTATCATAGGCGGAGGGGCAAAGTGGAGGGGTTAGATCCACCTGCTCATGAAAATAGGAGGTGCTAGAGTATAGTAGACTCACTTCAACTTGATGTTGAGCGCTTGCTGGATGGGGTCACCGATGACAGGTGGCAGTACCTCGATGACAATTTGATCGCCGCATGTTACCACGTTCGTACATAGTGGATCCCCCTGATGAGGAGGATAAACCAATGACATAGCGTGATGTGTCGATGGAGGAGGAGGAGGACTCCGAGGAGAAGGGAACAGACCTAGAGTATGAGGAGGACGACTCTGATTAGAAACTAGTGATGCTGCCCCCTGGTACAGTGGTGCACAGGGGTTTCTATACTATATGTATGATCAGTCGAGAAATCTTGTGGAGCTTCTCATTTTGTACTGAACATTGTGACATGATATACATATGCACGTGGATGCACTTTTTAAGTGTTTTTATGAGTCTTTTTTTATCATGATACCTATATGATGTATATGACATATGTATGCATGACTATATGATGATGCATGATCCAGTTTTATTTCCTATATGCGATGATTGATGTGCCACTCTAGAACGTCATTAGCCATTTGGTCTGCTACACTATTGAGACTTTTGGGAACATGCATGAATGTAATTGATTCAAAATGTCTAATCAAATGTTTAGTGTGCAGGAAATTTCTAAAGAGACAAGGATCACGTACCCGATTACAGTTATTCAACTAGGAGACAAGCAACTAGGAGTCTAGGAAGACATCAAGGTGACGAATACCCAAGTGGATGGTAGCGGTTAGGAGACCAATGGCACCATCGTACTCATCCTGGTTGTTGGTAGTAATACCAACACACATTCCATTGATATGGATAAACTCATGTGACGGGGAAAAAATAACCCACGCAACTGAGGCGAGATTAGGAGACCATTTACTTGCTCCATCAGCAAACCCAATGTAGAGATGCGAGGTAGGATCCATCTAGAGCAACCAAGGAAACAAACTATAAGACTCGTGATAAGGTCGGTGCAAAAAAAAACAAAAACTATGAAACAAGTGTACTACATGGTGAGTGACTTCATGCATAGAATCTCCGATGAAGGAAATTGGCCTTACCTTGGAGACTCTGCAGTTGGCGCAAAGTACATGGGGGAAGAAGATTCAGAATGGATTGAACCTTCAACGGATCCACGGTGATCCCTTTGTGGGATACGATGAACCTGATTAAACGCTTGTGGGACACAAAACACACACTTGAGGGGGTTCAAGTGGATGTTGTATTTGTGACATCGCAAGAAGACTTAACATAAGTCTTCTAGATGCTATGAACGCTTCCGAGAGTGAGCAGTGAGGTCATCTAGGTGGACCAAGATAATATGGATGAGGTTGTGGAAGCAGAACGTCATGGTTCGCTAAAAAGTGGCTCCATCATTTTGAAGGCCAAATGGCGTAATGCGATACACAAATGTGCCCCAAGGGGTTGTAAAATCGGTTTTGTATTGGTCCTCTTTCTAGATTTGAATTTGGTTATAACCGAAAAAACCACCCATGAAAGAAAATACTTCGTGGTTGAAACACGCATCAATGATTTGGTCAATGAATGGAGTGGGGAAGTTATCTTTGGGACATGCCAAATTCAAGTCACGGAAGTCAGTATAGACGCAAATGGTACCCTGTTTTTTGTTGATAAGAACATGATTAGAAACCCAAGCGGTATACACAACGGGGAATATGAAACCTGCTTTACACAGTTTCTCGATCTCGGCTTTGACGACGAGAGCCTTTGATGGGTGAATGGGTCTTTTCTTTAGGTGTACGAGCACAACATCAGGCCATGTGTCGATACGATGTTCGGCGACAGATGGATCAAGCCCATGCATCTTGGTATAGGACCAAGCGAAAATATCATGAAATTCCTGAAAAAAAGTGCTTTGTAAGAAGAAACTTCTTCAGGGGAGAAATATGCTCCGAGTGTAATATCTTCAACTACCTCGAGTTTGGTTGATATATTGACCTTGATGGTTGATGAAATGTTAGCCATGTTTCCCTCTTCAAAGGTGTCAGGTGCCGGAATGGGGTTCTTGAACCAGTCTACCTTATCATTGATGAAGTCTTTTGCTTCGACTGAGTATTGGTCCAACAATGAAGTAGGCTCATAGGGGATAAAAAATGAGAGATGATGCATATCATCCCTAGGATACTTAGGAGTCGAAAGAGCTTCAAGGATCTCCTCATCATTGTTAAAACAATGTGTAGATAGATTCCTCATCATTGTTAAAACAATGTGTAGATAGATCGGAGGGATCTACTATGAATGAGGAGACAGAAGGTCTACTAGAACTAGAGATCATGTATATGGTGTTGGTTATGTCTGAGGAAGAAACCGAAGGGTGGATCTTCTCAAGGATGGTAATGTCAAATTCACGAGAGTATTTTTGAAGGTCGTGAAGGGATGACTGATACTTAAGCAAGGATGAGAAATGGTGAGAGTAATGACCATACAACCCACAAACTGCACAAGGATGGTTGGTTCACAATGACTTGTTATTAACCACTGGTGGATCCAGGATGGTGAGTACTAGAGCACCATCGATCTCATCTATAGTGTCCATGTGGGTGTGAAGAAGAGGTAGCTCTGGACAATTTTGTGTTGCATGGCCTTGGACATCACACACCACGCAAGTAGGAGCCGAACATGGTTCAGTCGTTTCTTTGGTGGCCTTGCCCCCAGCCTTCTTTGGAGGAGGAGGCGCAGGCGTGGAAGCAAGAGTAGTCTTTGGTGGACTAGGAGGCGGGTGTGACATCATCTCAATGGGTTTGATAGCAGTCAACACAACCTGTGGAGTCGGGGGTGGGGTGGGCGGATCGAGGTACCACACAGGAATTCCCAACGTAAAATTAGGTAAGTTGAGAGTAGCCATGATAGGATTTCTCACGATGCCATATGGTGGAAAAAAGGATGGGAATCGTGTGGATTAGGAGTGAACACCAACAAATCCCCGATGACTGTGACTGGAGTTGCGATTGAGGTTGCAATGTGGTTGGGACGGTACCGGATGTGATAGTACATAAATATGATACGTTAGTCGACGAAGATGGAGGTGGTAAGGAAAAAAAGATGTCTGTCATAGGAGATTTGGGAAACAAGCCCGAGACAACAATAGATAAGGATGGAATAGATCTGTTGTCAATGGCAATGTCGAGAGTAGGAAGGATGTGTTCTGGTGTGGCCAACCCCTTTGGATCGTAGTACGTCAGTTGGTCAATGCTGACAATTTTCCCATCATGAGGGAGCATCAGGAGTCAAAATACAATAGAGGCCACGACTCGCATGGCATACAAGTAGCTACGTCCTAGGAGGATATTGTAATCAAGTTGGGCATTGAAAACCTCATTGTAAATCAAAACTGTTTTGCTGACTAACTCAATAGGAACGTTCGTAAGAATCCCTTGAGGATGAGTAGAGCGGCCATCGTAGGCACAAAGAGCGGTGGTGGAAGGTTGAAGGGTAGGAGATCCAAGTTTTTGCCAAACAAAGGTTGACATAATGTAGGTGGATGCCCCCTCATCAATTATGCATCGACGTATGACCAAATTATGAATTGTGACCGGAACTTGGAATGCGACGGTTGATGACATCCTGGGTTCTCCTTGATCTAGGTCGAAGGTAATCAACCTAGAATCAGAGGGATCAATGACACCTAGCGTAGACAACAATGTTTACACTGCGATGGAAAATTTTTAAGCACTTCTAGAGTGGACATGGCTGTAGGAGATTGGGCCAAGTCGTCAACTATATTGTAGTTGAGGGAAGCTCTAGAGTAGTGTTGATTGCGACAGGACGCATAGGGAATCATGGGACTCTGGCCGCCCCATCTGTGGGAGGTCCTGGTAAGTGTATAGACATGTTAGAAGTAGTAGAGGTAGACACCGCTGATGGGTTGGAGGTTTCTGTGGTGAAGCCATACTGGTTTCATCAAGTTTGGAGGTTGAATTTCGACTATAACGTCATAAGGTGATAGACACCAACCTCAGCAGGTTGGGATGCAACAGTGGTTGTGGGAGCTTGTGGGGACAAGGGTTGGGTTGCAACAATTCCTTGGTGTGGTAGGGGGTTTTGGATCATTATAGGCAGAGGACCTAGTGGTGCTGGGTTTGGCGAAGCCGCAACAGCCGCATTTAGATCACGTTGACTACCGTTTTGGAGTAGTTGTTGGACGTGAACCATTTGAGGACACTAATGAGTGTAATGGCCGTAGGTGTTATAGATAGCACACAGGTGGTTAGTCTGTAACTGTGGGTTCTTCCCAGGTCAAGCGGGATGTTGGGGATTCTGTACAGGAGGTTCTGCACCATTTTTTTTGGAGGTTGTCCTGCTGGATGCCTCCTTGAGGTTGGTTGTTGCCTCAATTTCTACCTCTCTTGTTCTTTCCATGCCCTTATTGGTTATTGGGGTAGGTTGGTTAGGGAGGTTTTGGTGTGTGTAGACATGTCCCGTAGAAATGGGAGGAGTCAGGGCCAGAGTTGGAGTGGGTTTCATAGGTGGTGCATAATAGATCGTAGGAGTTGGAGGGGCTGCAAATCCGACTTTGGCCAGAACACAAGTGTTCCGAACAAGTCGGTCGATGAACATGAGGAGTTGGTGCAGAAGGGTTGGTTCCAGACTGAGCCATTACACATGAATAATCAGGGGCGTAACCATTAGGTGCATAGGAGGAAGTAGCTCTGGATGGAGCCATCACACGTGAGTAATCAGGGGCATAACTTGGTTGAGAAACACTATGGGTGTTACCAGGATGGGGTGGCATCATGGTAGAGGCCAAGTAAAACATAAGGTGTTGGTAAATAGAGCCGATAACTCCATCAATAGCATGAGATTCCTCCAACGTATCTCGATGTGAGGTGCCATCTCGGGGAGCATCAGGTATGATGGTATACAAATAGCCCGATTGGGTGTATATCATATCGAATTGCTGATACTTAAGGATGGCTTCTTCTTCGGTTTGCAGTCACTCAGATGCGACATCCTTAGCTATGGGGGGGAGTAAAGTTTTGAGGAACCAATTGAGGAAGATCCTATCTTTTAACTGGATCTTACACAAGCTACGACGATGACACCATTCATGGATATGATCCATGATATGGGTAGCTATGTTCTGGCGACAATATAATAGGATATTCACTTCCTCATCATAGCAGATGGGTAACTAGAAGTACTGAAGGAAAATCGAAGTGAGCGAGGAGAATTTAGGGTAAGTAGCATGAGGTAATTCGATACACCACTTGGCTGCAACACCCATAAGTGTGCGCTGGAACAACCTTGATCGAACGGAGTCATCCACAATGCTGTTAGATGAACACCATAGGTGGAATTACATAATGTGATTTTGAGGGTCCTCTCCCGCCTTGCCCTGAAACTTAGGGATGTTTGAGGGAATCTTGGTAGGCATATGAGGCCATTGTGGGTGGTGAGGGATGGGGTCATTGGTTAATTGTGCCAAATATGGTTGGTTGAGATAAGCCATAAAAGGTACGCTAGAGCCGAGGTTGGCTCGGGAAGGACCAACAATGGTGTCGGTAGCTGCAGGAACATAGTTCCCATGCATAACTAAGGGCGGATGAGGTTGACTTTCGACAATAGGAAAATTCACTAGTATGGAAGGAATAATCGGAATTGACATGGAAGGGAAACTGCCCCCAGGTATAAAAGGTGGATTGGTAGTGAAAACGGTGGCTGGAATGGAACCACCACTAGTGGGTAGTGAACAAGTAGTAGTGTGTGCAGTGACAACGGGCCCATTAGGAACATGGCCTATAGGTCCATTGGAAGGGATACCTATGATGATAGGTGGAATGGACATGAGGCCACTACTAACAATCCCCCCTTGAAAGGGGTCAAGATGTGCACCAGCCATGGGGCTATATGGAGCAGTGAACAAGGTGGGTTCATACTAATAGGAATCCAAATCAGATTCAAAGGTCGTGTGTGGCTCTGAAGGTGGTGAGTGATGTTGAAGATGGCTCCAACAGTGTCTATTCAAAGAACTGAATAGGGGAGGTTGACATAATAAGGTGTGCACCCTAAGCCTATGTGAGTATTGTTGTGGAGCTATGATGACTATATGGAGTGCTGTGTAATGAATGAAAACTCAAGAGGATCAATCACAGGCTCAAAAACCTAACCACAACCAAGTGTGTAGAAGGAGAGTGTATGAAATGGCGACTCGCAGGCCAACAACAATCTCTAAAACCAAACTGCGACAGCCGGTCATAGAAAGGCAAGTCTACAATAAAGTGACCAGAAATCCAACAAGCATCACTACGTATAAAACAAAAGTGACTCACTAATCTAAGGGGTATGAGTGCAAGCAAGCTCCTAACTACAAGCTGGAAGCCCCTCACAAATCATATCCTCAGTAGGGTGATGAAAACCCAGTCAGACAATACAAAATAGAAGAACAATATAGGCTAAGAGAATCCCACTACCATGAAGGACCTCTTGGTAAAAGAGCCCTAGAATAATGACTATTAGGATACCTCGTTCATGACACGTTCATTCGTTTTACTGATGCTCAAGCCCTTTGGCCCTCGACCCTCAGTTGGGTGATACGAGGAGGACTGCGAAAGTTTAGCGTTCGGTGCAATATGGAGTGCGGTATTCTAGTCTAAATTTCGGAACCCCTTCATTTGCGACTTACTCCTGCTAAGCAGGGGGTCTCCCGACAAACTGGTTGTGCTCGTGTCAACAAATACAAGAGGGGTTTGGTCCCCTAATGGATAATAACTATGTCTCAAAATGTGCGTGACAAAGGGGTGTTGTTTGGATGCCTATTCCCAAAGTCCTAACTTAGCTACAATATTGTTTTGTCCTCAAGCGAGGTTACAATGTTGGTTGTATTAAGTTAATTTTAAGGCTTGCTCAGGGTCATGAACCGAGCTTTTCAATTAGATGGTGTGAAATGTGTGCAACTGATGTGTATGCCAAACTCAACAATCCATGACGAAGATGTTCCAATATCATTGCCAAGATGCAAATATAATGCAGTAAAGAACAATAAAGAATAGTAAATATGTTGTAAAATAAAATTTTCTTCTAGAAATAAAATATACTTGAAACAAATAAGCAGTAAAAGGAACTAATCAACCGTAGGAAACATGCATGGGGTCTCAACCACATAGCTCAACTAAAAAAACTCATAAACCAAGCAGGTGGGATCTCAAAACATACCAAGGGGCTGCAAAAAGATCAGACCTGAACATAAAACAAGTCAGAATAGGGTTTGGGACAGACAGGGGGTAGGAAACAGGAATATGAAGCACAAAAAACAAACTGAAGAATGCGGTTGCACCTGTTGGCAGAACAAGCACGATATGGGTTGCACACAACATAGGAACAATCACGATTTGAGCAAAAATAAAAAAACTCAACGGACTCAAGTCATGCAAAACAAAGGGTTAAGCATGATTGGGTTGCTCAAAACTGAGTCATAGTAGCGACTGGGGTAACTCCGAAATCTGGGACAGGAGCGATCTGGGTTTTTAATCCAAGTTGCTCTTATCGGGGCTAAAGGCGTGATCTAGGTTGCACTTATCAGGTAGAAAGGCGTGATTGGGTCATGGATTTCGGCCGAATAGATGCAACTTGGGCCGAATAGAAAAAAGATTTAAAAACAGAGAGCCGACTAGGGCTGGGGGGCAAGCACTGACACAGTAATTTTTCATATCGGCTGCGAAGGGGGATGATCTGTGACGACCGAGGGCAGAAGAGAGGAAAAAACCAATTACAACCCGCAAAAACAAAGATCTATATGGATTGATCGAGTGGATTCACCAAAAATGTAATGGGGATTTCTCCCCTATTACAGTTTGATGCACCGACCTTAGCTCGTTCAAGGCATAAGGAAGAGTTCAATGGAATAACATAAAACTAAACAACTATAACAACAATGATAACAAATGAAAGCAAATATTTTTAGGGTTTTAACATATATATCAACTAACTAGATGCAAGAAACATAAAAGAAACACACCTTTCTCTTGCAAGATGGGCCAGCGTAGCTGTCCTCGGAAGTGGTTCTACAACTCCATGGGTTGGTTCTCCAATCGTCTCCACTGACAATTGTCAAATGGGGGATGGATCCAAAGTGGGTATGGAAAAATCTCAACGTACACTGTGGGAAATGGTGTGGCAAGGTGGATAATGGCAGGAAAGTATGTGGTATATCTGAGAGCAAAATGGCACAACATAACCACAAGTGAATGAAAATGTGTTTTGGAAGAGCCCTTCACAATGTATTTATAGTATGGTCCTAGGGTTTTTTGAGCCACGGTGATGACCCATGGTATTTATCTGTGGTTTTTTTACCCTTTCTCTTTTTTAAGGGTTTTTACCCCTTTTTAGGGTTTCTTATTCCTTTTTGGGAGAGAGTGAGGGTGAACCATAATAAATTCTCATCATCCCTTCATTTGTGGGAAGGAATAATGACGTTTTGGACCATTTTTTGTGGAAATACAATTGTGAAGGTCGAAAGTAAGGGAAATAAGGTTGGAATATGATATATGTATATGGTTTAGACCATGGAGAGTTAGGTGAACAATTTCTAGTGTTAACAGGGGATATGATTCCATAAGGGGTAGAGAAAAGTAATGCATTGCCTGAATTCCATGTGGCTATTCCACATTACCCTTAGTGTTATTTAGTTCCATGTGGCTAGCCCACACCACCCTTAGTGTTATTTAATTCGATTGCATGGGTTCCATGTGGCTAACTCTCATCCCTCCTTGTACCACTTGGATAGTTCTTAAAGTTATCTATAAATAGTGAGAGTTAAGCTCATTGTGGGATTCATTCCCTTATGATTGAGCAACCTTTTTTGTTAGAGAAAAGACAACATCTACTGTCATATTTGTACCTTCAATGTTGGTAAGAATTGAACCCCATGAATTCCATATAAGCCATATCACAATTATCCTTATGATACACCTAAAGTATATGGTGAACATTGAAATCTCTTAAGGTCTTGGTAGAGAGATTACCTGACCCTCGTGCGTTAGATCCCTAGAGGGATTTGGGGTAACAAACCCAAGGGATTGTTAACTTAGAGAGGAGCCCAAGGGATTGTTAGCTCAGAGAAGGGAGACCCATTCCTTGGGTTAGCATGTTGAAGGGAAAAAGGGGTGCTAGAGGGATGAGATAGTTGTAGAGAAAGAACCAATACCTTCTTGTGGATGAATAGCCCCAACTCGGGGGTGACTCTGTCAAATAAAGAGATGGGTTGACAAAGTCTATGGATGGGTGGAATGTTTTTGGTTTGCACGAAGTCTGTTACATTTTTAGATAAGTACTCCTTCTATGTATAAATGTGTTATATTCATATTTGATATGCGTTTATCAAGAATTACGGTTATGTGTTGAATGTTGTGTTTGAATTAACTGGATNCCTTTATATTTCTCTTTGATAATTTCATATATATATATATATATATATATATATATATATTTGAATTACAAGTAATCAATGCATATGTTTAGATTTCACTGTAACTATTAAATTTAAACAATGGAAAACAAAATGAAATACATGAAGTGAAATATGATGGGAAATTTAAGTATTTCAGAGCTCCAATGGATCAATTAAGTTATTGGGGTTGTGACACATTTACTTTATGTACTTAGGAATAATAATTTTTTTCATTAGTTAGTCTCATTTACTTTCTAATAAAGCAACTTATGGTTAATTTGTTTTCATAAAGCTTGTGCTACTAAGGTTTTCTTGTTAGGTTGAGATGTTTTTACAGATTATAGAACCAAAGATTCTAGGGTTCTCATATCCTCTTCTTGCCTGAAGACCAGATCGAGCACACATCTTGCAGTTGGAAGCAGATGTTATCCACTAAAGTTGCACTTAAGTAGATTTCCAGCGATCCATTGAAGTTGTGAACAAGGTCCTTGTTCATTATTAGTGCTCGGAAGTTCAGAAGACCTTCCAGGGCTAAATTTTGGTCCCTTTTTAAATTTTTGCATGTTCATACCCTTCAGGGAAATTGTAATAAGTTGATGTAGCATGATGGATTTGTGTGAAAGGATTGTCCAACTTAGACTTAGTTATCAATGCAGTACTCTAGAGTGTTTTTCCCTTATTAATTATATGTTTCTTGTTAGTGACATATAATTTCTGAGTTTTTTCACTCAAACCTCCAAAGATGGAGCGTTCGCCTTGGTGGTTAGGCCTTAGGATGTTATTAAAGTCTATGTGTTGATGTATATGAACATGGTAGTTAAAATGTTTCAGTCATATGAATATGCACCGAGTCCTCCTATGTTTTTTTTTTCTATCTGAGAATAAACAATTTTCTCGTAAAAATGGGTTAATTTTTTAATAAGTTAAATGTAAAATTTCAACGTGTCAGTTGAAGCGGGGGTGGTCATTTTCTAACTCAGAGCACCCAATTTAACCCAAAACCCACTTTTTCTGAAGTTTTAAGTGATTATGTATCACTTAAGTGAAATTCTCTTCAAAAAAGGCAAAAAGTGAATAAAAAATTAGGAAAAGGGAAAATATGGAGAAAAAACGCATTCCTAAATCAATGGGAACTTGTCCTAGACATGTTCCAGTTAAACCAAGGACAATGGTGATTAATTGGAGACCAAATCAAGATCAAATCAATCCGATTCTAATCAAATCCATGAGGGGGTCGATTTCTCCTATGGAGGGCACATTTATCCATGACATGGCTCGCCTCTTGTTGTATATGTTTCATACAAAAAGTGTGGGGGGGGGGTGACATATGTTATGAAAGGTGTCTCCTAACACCTCTAGTTCACTCCAAACCACTCCCAATCATCTCAAAAAGATCCAACATTTGGAAAATCCCCCCCGCCCCCCCCTTGGGATTTGCGCTCATTTTTCCTATTTAAGCAAGCGTTTTGCTCATTGTTTCTCATGGTCATAGGACCAAAGGAATGCTCAAGTGGTGTATTTTAGTTTGTAATATTCTTTTAGAATGATAGAAAGATTTGGAGGTCTCATGTGGTGTATGGCTCAAGTGCGTGGAAGAACATTGCATAATTCATGAGGTAATCTATATCATTCATTTTTTGTACTTGTTTGGTTTATTGTGGGACTACAAGGAGAAGTAATCTCATTAGGATAATAAATTTATTTCTTGATCATTTCTTGCTATTTAGTTGCACTAGATATCATGGACGTATATGTTATTTTTGTTTAAATGCATGTTTTTTGGGTTTCTTTTGTAGTTAACACCCTTGTGTTTAACCATGTATTTGTGCAAGAATTTATGAGTTGATACAGGTATCTAGGATTGAACATTTGGTTGATCATGTTTCACTCCTCCAATTTTTTAGAGCTTTCAAATAGCATAGTCCCTCCACTTTACACCAACAAACTCCATGACTCAAAGGATTCCCAAGCTTGGAGCTATCTCCTCTTTCTCTTTCCTTCACTTAATTAAAAATTTTCTTGGTTACCGATTAATTTTCCTTAACTTGTATCTTAAGTTCTAGTTATTTCAAGTTAAATCATTCCTAGATAAATTTTATGAGTTAGTAGTGCTAGATCTAATAGTTGCATATTATTTTTATCTTTCTAAAATAGATCCAGCATAAGAAGTTTATCTTTTTCCAAGTATTTCATAGTTAAATCTTAAACTTGTTTGAAAGGTTAGTTTATTTGAACTTCCAAGATAAATATAGCAATGTAGTGCTTTCTATTGGCTTCCCTTTAAAGGCAAGTCAAGATCCCAAAAATATTTGGTTTCACAAGCCTACTCTTCTTGGTTACTTCTTGTTTTAAATATAGTATTAACCTAGAGGTTTTTAGTCTTTTTCTAGAATTGTCGAAGTCACTGTTAAAGTTATTTTGGACATTTTTTATTACTAATTAGTTTGTTGGTTTTTATTTTTTAATAGCAGTTTTTGAGGCTTTGGGAACGAAAGTTTGGCATATACAAGCGATTCAAGGATACCTTGAAGCCTCATCATCTTTCCTTTACCTCTTATAGTATCGTAACCTCTTTCCTCCAATATTATAAGGATAAGGAGGGCTTCTTTTAAGTCATTGTAAATACCATAACAAGGGAGATCAGGTGGGAAGACATGTGCCCACACCCCATCCCCCTTGGGGGAATTTGCACCTGTCTCTTTGAGGTGTGTTTTTTTCTAACTTTCTACGTTACTTCTATAACACAATCACACGCTTCACCTTAATAGTTTGTATACTTTTCTAAATTAGTTTCAATGTTTAAATTCACTTCTATACTTTTATCTCTTTCTTTCAAGTAAGGTAATTGGAACAAACACTTCGCCACTTCTGTGTATGCTCTTGCTCATCGTAGGTTCAACTGATATTTTGGATAACCAAAAGCGAAAGTGTGCATTCAATAATTTCCACATCTAATAAAAAAACTCACCATTAATAAAATCAATCACTTGAAAACACAAATAAATCCAACGTACACGAAGTTTTCCATTTATGGGAAAATTCTTCAGAGAAGATGGGAGCCATTGGAAACTGACTACAGGGCCCCATCAGGCTACACCCTCAGGACACACCCTCGTGACTCCATCTATCCCGCATCTTCTTGCGGGGAGCCACTTTTGTCAAAATTCAGAAATATTCCCCATACCTCATGGTATATTGGGAACCACCTTTTCCCCTAAATCCATTCATCCATAATAAATAAAACTGACCAAGATACACTTGCACAAAATTTCCATTTACAACACTATTAGACTCCATTGGCACTGGTTTAATTGCAATAATCATACTTTTATTTAAGTGAATATTTTGTTAATGGAATGCATTGTTGTATGTTGTTGAGTTTATCTAATTCTTTGCAAGTCTCGTTTCAGTAATATTTCATTTCAAACTCAAGCCAGATTAATTTCATTTTTTGTTTCATATATTAAAATCCTTACATTTTTTATAGGGACCACCCCCCTTGGCTTCCTTAGGAGTTGGACTAGACGAAGGAGTTGAGTGTTGAGTGACATTATCTCAACTTGAGACTTGAACCCTAGGACGCACCCAATGGCTTGAAGATTTCCGGCACACTAATATCGGGGTGCGCATCCGATGACAACAAGCCTAATTGGGAGAATATATCAAAGAACCCAGATAAGACACAATTAGAGTTATATCTTAGCTTACAGTAATGTAAAGTCTTGCTACCAGAATGCTCTGCTTCACGGATTATGAAGAGGATGTTAGGTGTCTTTACAAATAAAACATTTGAAGGTTCCCATGATAAGTGGGGTTTAGAATGTGGTAAATGATCAAAATGAGTCGCATATTGAAACCTTGAGTTTTTTGCTGGATCACAAAGTGAAAGAACATCCCATCACAAATTTATCACATGGGGAGGATGAAGATGTGAGACAAAGTTATGACATAAATTCTGATTTTTGCAAAAGTCATATTTTCTTGCAGTAACATGAGATATCAACCATTTCATGTAATGATAATGTTATTGTAGAATATTATAATGGTGATTTGGGTGTTAAATATGAAGTATGTGTTGTGGATTCATGCCAGAAACATTTTGATTTTGTATATCAACCATTAGAAGAAGTGAACAAGACTCAAACTTTGTGCAGCGAGTGGTTACAAGGATATAAGAAGACAGAGTGGTTGGTAGCCCAAGAAAGACAACCAAGAGGAGCCAATTTTCTTCCAAGGGAAGAAGGTGCAGAGGTTGAGCATGTAGCAAGCCATAGTAAGGTCGTGGGTTTAGATGAAGACAATGAAAGATCTGAAGCAATATATGAGAGCTTGCATGGTCCACATGAGTTGGATGATCCCTTATGTCATGGTATACACAGTGTTGAAAGGTTGACATTTCATGACTTAGAGACCCAACTCTTAGTCACAGAGGAGAGGATGTTGCAAATATTGACAAGGACTGATGGTGCACATAAGTTTAAAAAATACCTTATTTCAAGGATGTAGTGTGAGGAGAGACATAAAGGAATTTTTAAGGGGTCACTTGTACCCAACTATGCATCATTAAAAAGGAACTAGAAAGGATGAAATCAAATTACTTGCAATTGTTTATGGACAAGGAACTCGCTTTCAAGTTTGTCGAAGACAAGGAAATGGAGATTGATCAACTTGGTGAGAAATTGGGTGTATTAAATCCTTCCTCTTATACCACAAATAGTCAGTTGTATATGGTGAAGGTTGAGCATGAGTAACATTCATATTTGTAGGTGCTTGAGGAGAGAAATGACATGGATGATGCTGTATAAACACTTATTTTGCAATAGGAGGATCATGAGCTACCTCTATGGGTGAGAGGCTAAGCCATGGAGGAGGTAGATGAGTACACTCCATATGGACCAACCAATAGAGGAGGATATGCATCCATGGATAGATGTATGACAAATTTGGATACACTTTGGGTTTAGAGCCTTATTGTCCTCAGTCAAGTGTTGGATGCAACATACTCCTGGTAGTTCTTCATCCTAGGTATCACCAGAGGAGGGACAAGGAGAATGATACTCACAAATATACTTCTATACTCCCTTGTGATCCTTTGATCATACTGTTTTGGTTGACTGACACACCAAACAGTGTTTAGTCTTGTGAGTGGCAGGAGAGGCATATATTGTTATTATATTTCCTTGGAGAGTTGGTTGAGTGGTCGCAGTATCAAGTTTATTTACTCATTAGTAGTGGTTAGAAGGTTTCCTATGTCATTACCTTGTGAAACCATGTATGGAGAAGATGATGTTTCACCTCTTTTCGATTGGTTTGGAACCATGATTCCATTTTTAACCTTAGTGTGATTCAATTTGTGGTGAATAGAGTTGGTGACTTGGTCCTCTTGAAGCTACATCCATATAAATATTCATCACTAGCGAAGAAGGCAAAGAAGTTGTTTGTGCATAAAGTTGGGGAAAGAGAACATATACTACTACACCTAGATTTAAATTGCTTGAGGACAAGCAATATTTGGAAGGGAGGACTTGTAATGTCCCCCCAATGATTTTTAACCATTACATAGGAAAGCAATTAAAATTGGAATTCCATCACCTAAGTCACCTTATAAAGTTCAATAGAAATTGTTAAGAGGGTGATTTGGGTCATAAATTTGTAAAGTATGGTGTCCAATATTTATGAATAATGTGACATTGGAGAAATTGGATAAGGAGGGTGCATTGGAGAAGGCGTGACACATGGAAGGAGTTTCATAAGGAATGCATCTTGAGAGTGTAACTCGCCATTAGATAAAAATAGCCAGGAGGAGTGCATTAGTGGAGGAAGGAGTCCAAATGGGTTGTAAATCCCACAAAATCAGGAAGAATCTACTCAAATCAAGGCATAGGGAAATGATGATATTTGACTGGCCAAAAATGTTGAAATATTGTAACTTCAAAGGATATGATAAATGTATTTTATGGATGTACCCTAAGGGAGATGTATTATTCCTTCATTGGGATGTTACTATTGTATTTGGTCATCATAGAGTCATGAGGTAAAGCCTCCATTGTAAATAGGGTCAATAGTACCCTAATGAATATAATATAATATTGTATTGAGTATTCCTAAGTGAAGTCAGCCCAGTCAGTCAAGTGGGGATTTGTGTTCCTCATTTGTACACACACTCACTTGTGTATAGCGCACAGGAGAGAGATATATATGCTAGAAGAAGGAACACCTGTCTGGGGTCTTGTCTTGTACTTTGGATACATCTTATACAGAAGAATTTTTGTTGGGTTTTCTTCCCTGATGAGGGTTTCCCAGGATAAATATTTGTGTCCTTTTGTGTGGCTGTGCTTGTCTATATTTTAGTGATCATTTTGATTATGATTATGTTGTTACGATGCTAAATGTTATTAGATCTAGTATAACCATTACAAACTTAACATGGTATAAGAGCGAACCTAAAAGAAGTATGTGTGCAGTCGAAACACTGCTACAACTACAACTATTGAAGATTAGGGTTTCACGCTTGAAAAACTAGTCATGTTGGGAATTTCACTATATCTTGAGATTGGAGAAGGGTCAAGAGCCAAAACTTTTACAGGCCGAAGATGAAATATTTTTGTACCATGTGTAAAATTTCCAGGCTCCTATTCGCTATAAAGCAAGAGATATTATTCCTCTAACTCAGGGTTCCATCCTCTCCCAGGGTTCAACCTTAAGCAAGTGACATAGGTAGAATTGCTATATCTCAGGCTAGGAAGGTCCAAACCAAAATTTTGCAAGATGTTGCAGATAGGGAAAAGACTCTAGTTTCTAGGGTAAAAGTTTCATATCATGAAGGTGAAACACTGACACGTGGAAATCTGTACAATTTTGTTATGCTCAATAATCCTGAAATAAGTCATATTGGGAAAATTCACATAAGTCCCAATTGGTTGAACCAATTATGCTCTAACCTGTGGGATTGAAAGAAGACAGACCAAGATACCTCAATACAAATTTTCTGACTCAGAGAAGCAGGAATTTTGGAGATGTAGTAGAAACAAGATCAAGTAATTCTGTAGAAGAAATTGAAGAAAACTAGGGCATCAGATATTTTAAAGTTTTGATCACAGTTTTGGGAAAATGAGTATGCTGCTCAGCTCACATTGAGGAGGAACATATTTCTATCCAATCATATCTGAAAGACACCTAAGTTGAAAAACTAGGGTTTCTCTGTCAAACCCTAGGTCCACTAGAAGAAGAATTCCAGAAAATATTTTAAGCAAGCATTAGATTGAAGCAATCTCATTGGCCAAAGAAGAAGCTGTAGATCTAGAAGGAGATGAAGACAAAGCATAAGAAAGAATCTACCAGAAAAACAAAAATAAGTATTTGAGTTATCCTTCCTATATATGCCGTGTATTATGCATGATATAATGTTTGCATTAATGACAATATGCTACTAATATGCATGTTATGGGTAAGTAGCCCATTTTGCTATATAACGCTCCATTGCTACTTATCTAGAATGAAACCTATTTTGACATATTGGATTAGTGGACAACCTCAATGATGCTATGGTAGAGATGGAAGGCATCTGGAAAGTTTTCATGAGATATGGATGCATGTTGTATTGGCTAAAATAGTTGCATGATTGTATCGTTATGCATAAGAATTTGTCATTGTGAATATGAAATGCTTCTAACCATGCAACTGGTGCATTTGAATTGTAGGAAAGATCACTTACAATCTCCTACAAGAAAAGGATGAGACTTGTTCCAAAGAACAAGTGACAATAATTCAATATTCACTCCAATAAACATACATGAATATGAACGTGAAGTTCCCAGGGTCAGAGACATCATGACAGAAGAAAGAGATTCAGAAGAATATAAGAGAGCGGTAGATCCACCTCGAGAGATGAAGACCATCTTGGGCATGAGAGATAATTCAAGATGAATGAAAGTATGGCATGACTTCCAAGCTACAGTAGGAGGCCTCAAATACAGTCTAGTTATGTGGCACAGTTAAGTGACATCATTGATGCAGACCCTTCTAGCTATGGAAGAAGCTATGATCAAAGACTAACAGTTGATCATGGGGAATGATGTCTAGGATATGGTTCCAAGACCTGAAGGGAAGTCCGTAATGTCTTCCATATGGATCTAAAAGAACAAGTATACAAAGCAAGGTTTGTGGTTTGTCTTAGAAAGAGGGAATAGACTATGGCATGACATAATCTATTGACCAGACACACTTCTCCAGTAAATTAGACGTATATATCGAACAAAGAACCACCTATGAAGAATAGGCTTTATATGAGCTAAGAAGGAACCCATAGATAAGCACATCTAGTTACATAAGGAGCTTGAAGATCACTTAGAGTGATGAATATCTTAACCTTTGCTACAAGGTTGAAGATGGAAACCTATAGAAGATAACATGCTCACAGATGGGTGCAAGAGGAACTTTTCAACAAAGTTCAAGATAAAGGGATCTTGGTATCTAGTAACCCAATATGGATACATAGAAGATCAGTAACAGAGGATGCTACCTATCACTCCAGTACAAAATGCAGGGAAAGGATGATGCTTTGCTTCATGGGGAGTAACTATAGAAGATATCCGAGTTCGACATGGTAGAACAAGATGGACAACTCCCAGATGGACTAAGGATTTACCAAGAGTAAAGTGGGTTCTAGCCTTCAAGGTTGAATGTAGAAGACTGGGATATGTTGATGACCTAACAGGATGAAATCATGGTAGAAGCAATGATGGAAGAATACCAGTCATTAATGGAGAATGATGTTTGGGATATAGTACCCAAACCAGAAAGCAAGAGTGTGGTATCTTCCAAGTGGATCTATAAGATAAAACATGTTGCTGATGGAAGTATTGAAAAACACAAGGAAATATTTGTGGCTAAAGGATTCTCTCAGAGAAAGGGAATTGATTATGAAGAGACATTTTCTCCAGTAGCAAGGTACACTTCCATCAGAACCATCATGGCACTTGCTTCCATGATGAAGTGGAATCTACACCAGATGGATGTAAAGACAATCTTCCTAAATGGTATGATTGAGGAAGAGGTTTACATCGAACAACCACAAGGATTTGAAGTCGAAGACAGAGTGACTCATGTATGTAAGTTGAAGAAGGCTCTATATGGACTGAAGCAAGCTCCTAGATCTTGGTATGGAAGAATAGATAGCTTCTTGACAAGCTTGGGATTTACCAAAAGTAAAGATGATCCTAACCTTTACCTCAAGGTTATGGATGATGAACCTGTCATACTATTGTTGTATGTGGATGATCTATTTATGACAATACATGAGAAACTAAACACACAACGCAAGAGGAAGCTAGCTATAGAATTCAAGATGAAATATCTTGGATTGATGCACTATTTCCTCGGGTTGGAAGTGTGGAAGATCCCAAAAGGAATATTTATGAACGAGGAAAAGTATGCAATAGAAATTTGAAAATATTTGATATGTTGGATTGTAAAGACATGGATACACCCATGGACACACACATGAAGTTGCCATATGATGAATCATAAAATTTAGTGGATATGACTTAGTACATACATATTATTGGGTCATTGATGTATCTGATGAATACAAGGCCAGATATATGCTTTGTTGTGAGCACCTTAAGTCAATACCTATTTAAACCTAGACAGGTTCACCTGATAGCTACAAAGCATGTGATAAGGTACCTAAAGGGTACGATAGACTTTGGACTATACTATGATAGAGATCATGACTACAGATTGTATGGATATACAAATTCAGATTGGGCAGGAAGTGCCGTAGATAGAAAGGGAACCTCAGGTGGACGATACTGTCTAGGATTCACCATGATCTCATGGCTGAATAAGAAAAAGTCTAGTGATGGTCTCAGCACGGTTGAAGCAGAGTACATAGAAAATTGCTCCGCTTGAGAAGCCATATGGATTTAGAAATTGATGAAAGGTCTATTTGATCTAGGTTTGGATACCAAAGTGATTCTATGTGACACCCAGAGTTGAAGAATTATGACAGATAAACCTGTGTTCCATGATAAATAAAACCACATAGAAATTCGATATTTTACATAAGGGATATGGTACAAAAGGGAGATATAAAACTCTAGTATGTGAGTACCGATGAGAAAGTTGCCGATGTGTTGACCAAGCTTCCGTGACAATCTTGGTGTAGTTCGAACATACTTTCCTCGTAAGGAGGAACAATGATGATGATACACACTTTCATCACAAGGAGGAACAATGATGATGATACTATAGAATTTCCTCGCAAGGAGGAATGATGAATATATGGACCCTTCTTGGAAAGGATAAATAGGTTGAATATATAAACTCTCTTTGAAAAAGGAAGAAAAAGTCAAAGATATGGACTCTCTTTGGAAAGGAGGAACATGTCGAATATATGGACTCTCTTCAGAAAGGAAGAACAAGTCGAATATATGAACCCTCCTCAGATAATGGGGGAGCAGGTTGATATAGATCCTCCTTGGAAAGTGGGAGTGATGATGAGACTGTCATTGATGATAGTGATTCTCTAGTGTGAAAGAGGCCAAGTTCACCTAAAGATGTTGACAAGGTACGAAATTGACTTGTGGACGATAGTATCCTCTCTTGAGGAGGGTCTTGTAGGAAATAACACTATGTTCTTGAGAGTGGTCCTTACTAGATAAGGATGGCCCTATAGACGTTAGTATCACATGGAGACTACCCACATTTATTTGTGGATAACATAGAATAACACTCGCTCAGGAGTGGTCCTAGATTTGAAGCTGAGGATTCTCTACGATGCGTCCTTACAGACAACAAGGCCGACATTTAGGTGCGGTCGAGATCTGCCTTGTAGACATTACTCTCGCATGGAGAGTATACCTACATTTTTATGTAGATTCCATATAATAACACTCGGTTGGGAGTGGTCCTAGCTTTAGTGCTAAGGATGCTCTATGATGAGTCCTCACGGATGTCGTAGTATAACACTCGCATGGAGTGGTCCTAGATTTCACGTTGAGGTTGTTCTACAATGAGGGCATGCTTATAGGTGCGGTCGAGATCTGCAGCTGTAGATAATACTCTTGTATGGAGAGTATGCCTACATGTATATGTATATGTTGTAGTATAACACTCGCTTGGAGTGGTCCTAGTTCTAACAGGCTGAGGATGGTCTATGTTGAGTCCTTACAGAAGATAGGTCCTACATTCACATGCGGACGAGATCTACACTTGGTTGTTGACGATTCAACTGGTCGATACTATGATCCCTCCTCGTTAAGGGGGGGTAGGATGATGTAGGATTGAATCATCGTTGGACCTATGTCCTAAAGTGATAGGGATTGATCATCCCACAAAGAGATCTTGTGTACTGCAGGTAGTGCGGCGACAAATGATCGAGAAGATCAAAGTGCTGCTGCAAAGGATCGGGAAGATCAAAGTGTTCTTGCAAAGGATCGAGAAGATTGAATTACTACTGCAACGGATCAAGAAGATCGAAGTGTTGCTACAAAGGATTGAGAAGATCGAAGTATTATTGTAAAGGATCGAGAATATCAAAATGCTGTTGCAAAGGATCGAGACGATTGAAGTGCTGCTGCAAAGGATCGAGAAGATCGAAGTGATGCTGTAAAGGATTGAGAAGATCAAATTTCTACTACAAAAGATCGAGAAGATCGAAGTGATGTTGCAAAAGGATTGAAAAGATCAAAATGCTGCTGCAAAAGTTTGAGAAGATCGAAGTTTTGCTGCAAAGGATCGAGAAGATCGAAGTGCAGCTCCAAAGGATAGAGAAGATTGAAGTGTTGCTGCAAAGGATCGAGAATATCAAAGTGTTGTTGCAAAGGATCAAGAAGATTGAAGTGCTGATACAAAGGATCGAGAAGATCAAAGTGTCACCGCAAAGGATCAAGTGATCGAGTGCTATAGAAGATAAAGACTCAGTGCTGTAGAAGATGATGTTCTAGTACTGAAGACATTGAAGAGTAATTGTTCCAGTTACTGATGATTGTTGAAAACCTCCTATGATGTATAGATGTATCACCTTGATGATGTTGTAGATGCTCTATCTCGTTACTCCTATATTTGTTGATGTTGTTGTTAGTAGAATACCCTTCTTGTTAAGCAGGAGTGTTGAAATATTGTAACTTCAAAGGATATTCTAAATGTATTTTATTGATGTACCCCAAGGGATATGTATTATTCCTTTGTCGGGATGTTACTATTGTATTTGGTAATCATAGAGTCATGAGGTAAATCCTCCATTGTAAGTCGAGTCAATAGTAAGTGGGGCCGACTTGTTAGGTTAAAAGTAAAGTGACAAAAAGAGTATAAATAAAGGAGTTGTGTTCCTCATTTGTACACACACTCACTTGTGTATAGCACATAGGATAGAGAGAGAGATATATATAATGGAAGAAGGCACACTTGTCTGGGGTCTTGTCTTGTACTTTTGATACATCTTATACATAGGAAGTTTTGTTGGGTTTTCTTTCCCATTAGGGTTTCCCAAGATAAATCTTTGTGTTCTTTTATGTGGTTGTGCTTATCTATCTTTCAATGATCCTTTTTCTTATGGTTATGTTGTTATGATGCTAAATGTTATTAGATCTGGTATAACCATTAAAAACTTAACAAAAAATAACTAGTGGGGGCGCACAAGGGAAAGAGTGGGCCCAAGGGGAGTTGTAACTCCCATTAAACAAGGGAGGCATCTCTTGATTTGAATTCCAAGTTAGATAAACTATCCATCAGGACAAAAATATGATTTGAGAGGAAGTTAATGTGTCTCAAAGACTAATCATTCTCTCATGAAAAAATATTTATTAATATTTTATTGATATTTTGGGAGAAAACTCTACAAGAATGAATGAGGAGTTATGAAAGAAGGGCGAGTGAACCTATTCGGGATATTTTGGAAAAAATATTTTTGAATTGGAGAGATCTTATGGTTTTCAATCTTTGAAGATGCGCCCCTTGCAATTATGACTGGTTTCAGTGTTGAAATATTCAACCCTAGATGGTATGAGACGAGAGATAATGCAGATCTCTTCGTTTGGGCTTCATTGCATGTGATGTCCCCGAACCTTGAGAATAAGGCCAAAGTTGCTAAAATAAGACTAAATTAAGTTTAACAACAATGGATATAGATAAATTACTATTGATTTGACTAACCATTCACCCAAATAAATTAAATCTTTTAATTCTAGAGATTGAATTATAACTAAAGTTTGCAACACTTAATTATTTAATTGCGCCACTTAATTAAATAATTAATTGTGACCCTCAATTAATCATTTTCAAAATGAAATCTAAATGTTGTAATTGAAACAAGAACATCAATAATACATGATAAACATCATATTTGGTGTGAATAGCTAATTTATGTATTTTTGGTTTGTTTGATAGAATAGTTTATAGATAGCCACTTATTGATGTCATTTATTATTTGCAAATTGATCTACTTTTTCGGTGTTGTTATGTGTGTGATGTTAGTGAGCACAGAAAATTAAGGAAAACCACATATCATGGAACATCCATAGGATGTTATCTACAACCACACCTAAACCGCAGCAAACAAAGAACACCGGCTGCAACTACAACCCTCAAAATCGTCTCCCGATGACTGTCCCCTACAGTCATCTCTCATTAATAAAAATAAGATTTTATGGCTGCCACACTCCAACCATCGATTAATTTTACATATAGATTACATATCTCATCCTCATATCTGAAAGTAAGAACACATATGCAAACAAATGATTTACAATCAAAAGACAGGTGCACTCATCTTGGGAACGGAAAGCTATCGGACCAAAATAAACATATCTTGGTCATCCAGAAATATTTTTCAATGAAACGAAAGGCATTGTTCACTGGAAACATTGCTCTGGAAGCAATGGAACATGTATCCCAACACATAAATTTGCATAGATTGTCGAAACATATCATATGGTTGAGCCCCTGTCAATAAAATAGAGCTAAAATTACAATTTATGGTTAAGGATAAGAAGAATAGAAAGAAGGTAACGAGAATAGAAACTCAAATCCATATTATATCAAATTAATCCTTCCTCCATGTAGATCCTGACATTCAATACAAGAACACTCAAACAACCAATCAGTCATCATTTCACATATACCAAATAAAATAATGTAACGAAAACATAACATGAGAAATACTTATCTCAAAATATAGGCAATTGGCTGCAGCATGGCAACTTTCCTCCCAACCGTAAACACCGTCAAGCCTTCCTCACTTGAACATGTCATCCCCGAGCTGAGACCATGGATCCATGGGTAGAGGCTTGCTTAGTCTCACTACTCTTGAAACTACCTATTTCGAGAGAAACTATGCTTCCCACTACTACTTTCCTGTCCATCTCCACTGCCTATTGGGTGTGACCTAGCTCACCATTCCCATATCTTGGCTTTTTGTGTGAGAACCTGGACTAGTAGAGTGATATAATGGAATTAAAAATGGAAACAAATAGACTCACTCTAAGTCTCAACACACTCTCAATAATATCAACATTCCCAACACGACTAGATAACAAAAGTCACATGGTCCAAAGCTCAATATTAACTTCAACAAGGAGATGGCATATGAATTTATAACATAAGGAGGAGAACTCTAACCCAAAGGGATCAACCCAAATTAGAGAGAGGTAAATTTTAAGCTTCATCATAGAGAATTAAATTGAATTAGTGGAGTGGTGGCTTAGTGAAAATATTCCCTTTCCCGAATTAGCACCATGAGGAGGAGTTACCGAAAAATTAAGGAGTGGAGCCATGAAGAGCACATGGAGGCACACTAATGCATGAAGGGGGTTACAAAACATCAAGGATGGTGAAATATGTGAGATGTCACATCCAATATGGTCATAAATATAATTTAAGCACACAAATAAGATAATCAATGCATGGTGTAAGAGTGGAAGCTGGAAAATAGCTTACAACCCTTGACAACTAGGAAAAGGGCTCATAAATGACCATAAACACATAATGTGAGGGAATACTTTCCCAAGGAGGGCTCCCTAGGAAAGAGGGGCCCACTAAGATGTGCAAAATATGCAATATTAACTCATAGTCCATAATTATTGAGAATAGGGTTCTTTGTACAAGGTTTGGGTGACCAACATTATTAATCTCACCAAGGTGCAAATATGAATTGGGATGGACAAAATTAATCCAAAAACAAGTTATAAGGTGATAGGGATGTACCCATTCACCCTCACTTTGTGGAATCCATGGTCCCCCATACTCATTTCGTTTCCTTTGTTGAGCCAGTTGTTTACTTAATCAATCATTAACAACATTCAAAGATAACAGAGATTCTAGTAATAACATAAACATTAATAATAGTGCTAAAGTCCAAAGTCATGTTATCAAACATTAATAATAAGTCCTTAATTAAATTAATCATGCATATTACATTGCACCGTCCTCGATGCATATTACATACATGCCACAAAATTTCAAAATATATGAGGGTATGCTTCGCTCATGGGTCCATTGGACCTTTACCTGCTTGATTTCTCGATTCCGAAGCAGCTTGACCTTGCTGCCCAAAATGGCAACATGTTGTACCGGAAATCCCCTTCCATTTCCACCTAGATCATAATCCATTTAATCACATGATTAGTACCATGTTCACACACACACACACATATCAATAAAGAAATCAAAATCACTCTAATTACCTGGATCACATTCCAATCAATTACATGGCTAGTATCAGGTATATACTTTTTCAATAAAGACACATGAAACACGTTATGTACTCTAATGCAAGCGGGTAGGGCCAACTCATAAGAAATAGGTCCTATACTAGCTAAGACCTCAAAAGGTGCATAATTTTTGGCAACTATCTTGGAGCAATTTCCTAAGTTTAAGGAACTCTTCTTGGGTCTGACTTTCAAAAACACATGATCCCCAACTTGAAACTATCTAGCGGTCTTGTTTTGATCTGCACAAATTTTCTGCTTGTCTTGAGATACCTTTAGATTATGATTTATCTTAACCATATGATCCTCCATATCATTTAATAATTGTGGTCCAATAACGACTCTATCTATTGGGTTATCCCAACTGATGGGAGTATTACATTTCCTTCCATACATGGCCTCGAAAGGAGTCATCTTCAAAGAGGAATAATATCCCTTATTATAATCAAATTCCACCAAGTGTAAATAATCTTCCCACTTAGATGGTTGATCCATCACATACATCCTTCACATATCTTCAATTACTTGGTTAACTCTTTATGTTTGTCCATCTGCCTGAGGGTGGTATGATGTACTCATGTTTAGACTTGTACCAAACCCCTCGAACAATCCTTTCCAAAATTTAGAAGTAAATTTTGAATCTCTGTCTGATACTATAGCCTTCGGAATTCCATGCAATATGGATACTTCTTTCATGTAAATATTTGCAATGTTAGCTACTTTGTGAGTTGTCTTTACTGGAATGAAGTGTGCTACCTTAGTCAACTTATCTACCACAACCCTGATTGCATCATTTTGCAATCTCGTCTTAGGTAACTTGGTGATGAAATCCATCGTCATTACATCCTATTTCCATTATGGTATAGGCAAGAGCTGCAACAATCCCGCTGGATGTCGATGCTCAAATTTAAATTTTTGGCATTCCATGCACCTAACTATTTTTTTTGCAACATCATTCTTCATACATGGCCAATAGTATTGTTTCCTTACTGCTGCTACTATTTTCTGATAACCTGAATGTCCGACATAATGGACATCATGTGTTTTCTTCATAACCATCCTCCTTATATCTCCAACATTAGGCACATAAACTCTATCTTTGTGAATGAGTATCCCATTTTATTTAAACTTATACTTATCAAGTTTCTGTGGAATTTTATGTTGTTTCAACGCTTCTTTCACCTATTGATAAAGTTCATCTGTAACACTGGCTTCAATGATATTATCCTTCAAATATGATGTTCTAGTGCTGATAGCTTCTACATGCATCACATGTATCTTCCTACTAAGCGCATCAACTACTTTATTTTCCTTACTTTTGATATGCTTGACGTCAAAGTCATATTCACATAATATCTGTTAACCCAAAAATCCCCCACATAGCTCTCAATGGCCTACACCGCCCATGGACACCATCTCACAACACTCATTTCACCCCATAAGACCTTCCATGACCTTCCATTTGACCCCCACACCTCCAAAAGAGCCCAAGGATGAAGAAAAGGGCTAAAAACCCCAAAATAAACCCCCAGGATCTAAAGCCCTCAAAAAGGGGCTAAAACCCTGAAAGGGGCTAAAGTTAGGGCGAAAGGGGATAAATGCCCAAAAAAGGGGCTAAAGCTCTGACCAAGGGCTTAAAACCCTAAAACCCCTTGGAAAAACTATATAAGGAGGGTGGGGGGTCACTCTCAAAACACTCCTCATTTGCATATTGTTATGCTGCCCATGGATGCTTTGAGACCTCTTGCTCTCAAACCACCCACTCTCCTTCTCCTCCATCTCCATTTCTCCAAGCCATTGCTTCCCAACCAAGAGAGAGGTGCTCCCATGAGCTAGGGCATGGTGGCCCATTTCCACCTAAGTGAGGTATAGCTTCTTTTCATGCATGCTTATTTACTTGTTTTGTTTTCTAACCAATATTTCTAGTTGCAGGTTTTCCATTAACATCATTTGCAGGTTGTCTTCATAGTAGTATAGGTTTATTTTGCAGGTTTTGGAGGTGGAACCCTGACTCACTGTGTGCAGAGGGGTTAAACAGGGTTGCATCTTCATATTTATTTCTATTATTTGCTCTTAGATTTAGTTTACAGTAGTTTCCATTTACTTGCCATAGCTTAGATTAGCTTAGTTTCAATTTGCAGCTCTATTTTTACCATTTTACATCCTGTTTTTTACTGTTTTCTAAGGGTAGAAACCTACCCTTGTGCCCTATAGGCACAAGTGAGCCATTTTTGCCCCTGTAGTGAGGAGAAATTCTCACTACAGCTTTGGAGACTCTGCTGGGGATGCTGCCAAACTGTTTTCTCAGACAGGCGCGACTTCAGTCCAGGAGCTCAAGTTGCGGCTGTTTTGGCATTTTGTCTGACCCCTTCGCTCATTTCTGGAAAAATCTCGCAGCCCCCTCATGAGATTTGGTCAGAAATGTGCGGCATGTCACACATAAGTTGTTTTTCAGTTTAATTAGCAGTAATTTTTAGTTTTATAGGACTGTTAGTGCGGCCCAGCCGCCTCTGTCCACCATTACAGGTCTCTTTTTATTCCAGTTTTCAATTTTTGCAAATAAATCAATGAACAATGTGTATATGCTAATCCAATCACTAAGGTTCAATAAAATGAATTAGCCTAACTAAAAGTAACATAAAATTAACCATCTTTCTACCCCCTTCCTCCTCTACCTAGTCATCACCCTCTGGGGTATTCTAGGATACGACGAAGGGACAGCTCGTATAGATCTAGGCACTCCATGGATTTTTTCCAAACCATTAAAACCAGGTGACTTGGAAGGTACGGGGGGTAGATAAGGAGGGCTTCTCATGGCGCTAAGCATCCTCCCTGCCTGACCAACCTAGCACTTGGGAGGTGACCTGAGGATCTACGGATAGGCTTAGTCCCATTGTGTTGAGAGCCCATCACCTTCTCTTGGTTGAAGAAGAAGACCATTGAGAGGTAGACACTTAGTTAGGCCAACAATTCAGGGTTAATCACCATATTTGCTTACAAATTTTTGTTTACGTTTGCATACAAAACCATGATGTGAGCTCTACCATGAATTCATAAACCATATTGCAAACCAAATACTAAAACAAGCAAGAAAACCAACACACCATACCACATAATTAACCCAACTCAGTTCATGACGCTGACTGAGCCTTAAAAGTTACCAAATTTACACTAATTTCAATCAACTCTGTAGTCTTTGAGGACATAAGTCCCTGAATGCTACAACTGTGGGAAGTACTTGGGCTTTGCCCAGAAACTCATTGTGAGGAGTACCACAAGAACCCCAAAGTAGCTGGCCGCTGAGAGGAATTGCCAAGCGAAATGGGCAACAACCCCTTTCGATTAAGTAGAGTTACCTATGAGGAACAAGCCAAGCGTTGTCTTCTGGAAATCTTGGTGGCTGAGAGACCACCTTTAGCCAATAGGAAGCCATTAAAGCCAGGGTCCAATTTTCATACCCACTGGTTTCATACACACAAGCAAACAAAATTGATCCTCCACGATCTTCCTCACGCCTAAGAGGTGAACCACCACCATTTGGAACACTCAGTTGGCACCGTCATAGTCGTTCTTAGTGATCTCCCACACCATTAGAGGGCCACATAGCCTTTTATTCTAATTCATACCCATATCAGTCTGAGCCAGACCTCCACACCGCACCATCTAGCCCCATGGCTACTACAAACCCGGATCCATTTTCCGATCTAACCTTAGCAAGTGGACCCATGTCCACATCATAACCAGTCACCCACAATGTGGCAAGTGGTCCAAGCACAGTCATGCAGATTGTCATTAGCCAATTGCCACCACCCATAGTGACCAGCCAAACTGGTCCAGTGGCCACACATGGGGGTAGTAGCCCCTCCACACACATCATTCCCCCTGCCACACAGGGGGGCAATGCACCAACAACCCACATGGCCCCTACCGCCATACATGGGGGTGATGCCCCCGCTACCCATACCATCCCACCCACAACACTTGGGGGCATTGGCCCATCTGCTATGATGCCACCACAAACACCCCCAGCCATACATATGCATTATGCACCCGCAAATCCCACTCCCATAGCAGCCCCATCCCACATCAACTTGGGGTCAAATCTTCCATTCATGGCCCACTTAAACTTGCCTGACTTGGCTAGATTGACGAATGATCCCATCCGTCACCAAGCTTTTTGGCCACCCATGCCAATTAAGCTGCCATCAGACATCCCAAAGTTCGAAGGCAAAGCCGAGGAATGTCCCCAAAATCATATAATGACATTCCATCTATGGTGCTCATCCAATAGCATCATAGAAGACTCCATCAGGCTGAGGCTGTTCCAATGCACCCTTACAGGTGCCGCAGCCAAATGGTACATTGAGCTGCCACAAGCCAAGTACCCCGATTTCAACTCCTTAGCCTTCATGTTCCTGTAGTATTTCCAACTCCCTGTCAGATATGATGAGGGGGTGGAGATCCTGCTATCCTGTCGCCAAAACACCGCCACTCACATCACTGACCATATCCATGAGTGGCAGCGATGCTAGGATCTTCTTATATTGGTTCCTCAAAGCTTTGCTCCCACCCATCGCAAAGGACGTCGCATCTAAACGTCCCCAATCTGAAGAAGAGGCCATATTGAAGGCTCAACAATTTGACCTCATCTACGCCCAGTCAGGATACTTGTACATTGTCATTCCAAACGCTCCCCGTCCAAGTACCTCTTACTGCGATGCACTAGGGGCATCCCACGCAGCGGATGGCATCATAGGGTCAGTCTCCCAACAACCACAGCCTCGACTGACACCACCTACCGTGACACCGCAGCCAAGAAACACTGCTAATGTTGCTTACCAAAACCAAGCTCTGGACTATGCTAGAATGATGTCTCAGTCTGGAGAAACAACCTCTTATGCACAACCTGTGCCACCGCAGCAGGATCAAGCCATGGCTTGGCCAACACAACAGTATATGGGGCAAATTCCCACATTTGTGGCACCACCACCCCCACAAATATACTATGCACCACCAGTGCAACAAGTTCAAGCCCCCGCCCCCGCTCCACCCGCTCCACCCGCTCCGTTGGGACAAGTGTTTGCACAAAAAACTGTCCCAACTAGCCTGCCCCCAACAATCAACAAGGGTAAGCTAGAAACAACCAGCCCCGCAATCAAGGCAATAACCAACCGTAGGGAGGCGGTCAGCAACCGAACCCTCCTAATAATGCCGCGGCCAACCGACCGACCCAAAACCCCCCACGACAGAATGCACCAAGATGCAACACACTGTTGCGCACAAACCAACCTTGTACACTCTGTGATGTCTATGGGAATTACACGTTTGAGTGTCCCCTCATGGCTCGTACTAAGCAGGCCATTGAAAATGAGGCCCAATAGGCCGCCAATGCCCCCACCCAAGCCCAACCCAACCAGGCACGACAAGGACCTCCTCCCATGGTGCTTCAAAACCCACTACCAGTCCAAGGATTGGTGGCAACCTCTCCCCCTCCCCAGGCCAATCCTAATGCTCCCGGGGCATCGCCTATAGCTGAAACAGGTGTTCACCACCTGATGACCATGACCGCTGAAGAGGTCAACTTACAGACTAGACGAAACTAGTACGGTACCACCATCGAACCTGTTGACTCATCAACATCATCCACATCTATGACAACTAACCTACCTCTCCAGTTACCCCCGTTCCCGGGCCCCCCCATACGCAGAATTGCCAATAATTCCACAGCTAGAGTTGCAATCAGCTATAGCATTGTGGATGATTTGGCCCAAACGCCAATCTCCATGTTCGCTCTTGAGGTACTTAAAACATGCCCAACACAGCAGAAAGCCTTACTAGTTGCTCTAGGGGCAGTAGACCCCTTCGATTCTGAGCTAATCACATTTGATACGGAGAACGGAGAGCCACGCATGCCCTCCACTATCGCCTTCCAAATCCCAGTATCCATCCGAAACTTGGTTGTGCACCGATGCATATTGGATGAGGGGGCATCCATGTGCATCATGTCTACCTTGGTTTGGGAGAAGCTTGGATCACCAATTCTGCAACCATCCTCCATGACTCTGCGGGCTTATGATGGACACCCCACTAAAGCCCAAGGAATCCTCCCCCATGTCCCCATCACGTTAGCTAGGAAGATAGTCATGATCGACATCGAGGTTGTCAACGCTCAACTGGATTACAACCTCCTCCTTGGGAGGAGTTACATGTATGCCATGCAAGCCGTTGCATCAACTGTCTTCCTCCTCATGATGTTCCCCCATGAAGGGAAGATTATGACCGTTGACCAGCTCACCTGCCATGATCCGCAAGGGTTAACAACGCCTGCCAACGTTATCCCTACCATCACCACCACCGATACGCAAGGGGAAACCGCACATGCTAACGTCATCCCTACAACCAACACTGTGGTTGAAAACACACCAGCTTCACCACCGTTGAATGTGGGCCCTGGGTTGTTTACCGATCCCACCATGACGACTCCTTTCCCATTGTTGTCACCACCACTGACACAAAAACAAACTGTGGACTTGTGCATGGTCTCATCAAGCACCACTGCACCCAAACAACAACTGCAGCCGCATCCCCGACCACAACCACAACATCATCCACAGCCCCAACACCAACAACAACCACAACATCATCCGTAGCAGCAGCATTACGCGCAGCCACAACCACAACCTCACCCCCACATATAACCAGCTGGGAGTTATGTGGGCTCATCTCTGGTCCATACAATTCCCTTCCTCTTTCCCCGACCTGGTGTCATGAGCAAGCCGATCATGGCCACCTTAAGCCTACCCAAATTTACATTGGGGATCCCGGTGTGGTATCTGGATCCACTAGCTCAACCAGCAATGCCCTAGGTTGTGTTATCTCCGGTGCAACCTATTGCGGTTGAGTCTCACCCCCCACCCGGTCCGCATAGGCCAACCGCCACACCCGCACCTGCACCACCCCAACCCAAAATGCCTAGGGAAAAGAACACCAAATCCACCGCAAAACCATGACAAGTCCCACCTTGTGCCGTCTGTGAACAACAGGGCCATCCAACTCAGAATTGCCCTAAAATCCCAGTCATCCATGCACATCTGGATGCCATGGATATGAATGAAAACATCCCCGTACACTGAAATACCTGGCTTAGATCCATCCATTATGGAACACCACATCAACACATGGCCTGATGTGGCACCCGTCTGCCAAAAACAACGGCCCATCCATCCATCTAAAGTGGCTGTGGTGAAAGCTGAGATACAGAAGCTGCGCACAATCAGCTTCATTTATCCCAATTGCATACACAACTTGGGTTTCTAATCCTGTTCCCGTGAATAAAAAACAAGGTACCATTCGCATTTGCACAGACTTCCGCGATCTCAATGGGGCATGTCCCAAAGACAACTTCCCCACACCTTTCATCGACTAGATCATTGATGCATGCACCGAACATGAGGCCTTCTCCTTCATGGATGAATTTTTCGGCTCCAACCAAATCCAAATTCGGAAAGAAGACCGTTACAAAACAGCATTCACAACCCCATGGGGCACATTCACCTATCGAGTCATGCCCTTTGGTCTCAAAAATGTTGTAGCCACCTTCAGCGCGCCATGACATATTGTTTCCATGATTTAATTCACATCATCTTGGTCTACTTGGACGATCTCACCGCTCGATCACGAAAACAAGCACAACATATAGACAACTTGCAGCAAGTATTTTTACGTTTCCGCAAGTACAACATCTACCTAAACCCCCTCAAGTACGTTTTCTATGTCCCAGCAGACCGTTTACTCTGATTTATCATCTCCCACAAAGGGATAATGGTTGATCCCCTCAAAGTTCAGGCCATCCTTGATCTTCCTCCCCCAAGAACTCGGCACCAACTACAAAGCCTACAAGGCAAGGCCAACTTCCTTCGCTGCTTTATGCTAGAGTATGCAACAAAATCCTATGGATTCATCCACCTACTCCACACAAAAATCCCCTTCATTTGGGATCAGCAAGCACAAGAATCGTTCGAGGCACTCAAACAAGCCCCGGCTTATGCACCATTACTCTCACCACCAGATTTCACCAGAGACTTCATCCTTTATGTGTCGGCCTCAGAAAACGCCATTGCCAGAGTCTTGGTCCAAGAAGATGATGCTTGCCATGAGCATGTGGTTTACTACATTAGTCAGAAGCTAACAGGGCCCCCATTACGATATTCACCCGAGGAGAAACTAGCCCTAGTCGTCGTCTTCTCGGCTCAAAAATTGTGCCACTACATCATTGCTAACCATACTGGAGTAGTGGCTGATTCAAACCCAATGCGGTACCTCTTAAGCCACCGCCTTCTACAAGGTCGAGCAGCCAAATGGGTAGTTGTCCTCTAAGAGTTCGACCTAGAGTTTGTGTCCCCAAAAAGCACGAAGGCACTTGCACTGGCCACACTCATGACCGATTTGCCCCCATTAACTGCATCATCACCCCCCACGGATGATCTCCCTGATGACTTCCTATTCATCATATCTACTGACAACCCATGGTATGGAGACATCCTTCTTTATTTGTGAACACAAAAGTTCCCAGCGCACTTCAATCGTGAGGATAGGCGACGCATCTGACATCAAGCCATTCGCTACTTGCTGATTGGAGATGTTCTGTATCGTCGAGGCATTGATACCATCCTGCGTCGTTGCCTCACCCATGACGAGGCTGAGGCCATCCTCAACGACAGCCATAGCAGAGCCTGTGGTGGTCACCTTTTAGGACTAGCAACTGCCCAAAAGATTCTTCACGCTAGCTATTTCTGGCCTTTCGTCTTTGTTGATTGCATAGAGGCAGTCAAACATTGCCGCAGCTGTCAGCTTTTTGCCCCAAAGGAAAGAACACCCCCTGCACCATTACATCCCGTAATCATAGTCGGGCCCTTCTGCAAATGGGCAATCGACTTCATGACCATCAAACCCGTTTCGGCTAATGGCCACAAGTACATTATCATGGCAGTTGATTACTTCACCAAGTGGGCCGAAGCCATGCCCACATTTGATTGTAATGCCGAAACCATAACACGTTTCTTCTTCAACCATTTCATTACACGGTTTGGTGTGCCCAAACAATTAGTCTCCGATCATGGGGCACACTTCGAAGACGCCGTATGGGCTGAATTATCAACCATGTTGAAATTTGAACACCAGTACTCTTCCTCCTACTACCCTCAAGGTAATGGCCAAGTTGAAGCAGTCAACAAAATCATCAAAACAATGCTCCAACGGATGGTAGGAAATCACAAAACTAACTCGCATCACATGCTATTCTCTGCCCTATGGGCTTATCACACATCCACAAAAACCACAACTGGTTTCACCCCTTTCCACCTAGTACATGGCGTTGAATCAGTGCTCCCTATAGAGTACCAAATCCCATCTCTCCGCCTTGCGGTGGAACTCCTTCTTGATACTTCACCTTTAGAAGAACGACTCCTCCAACTCAAGCAAACCATGGAAGACCATCGAGCTGCCCTCCAAGCCATCGAAGCAGCAAAAACACGATCAAAGGTCCAATATGACTCCCATGTCCACCCTCGCACCTTCAGTGAAGGTGATATGGTTCTAGTTTATGACCAACCCAACGATAAGTTGGGCAAAGGCAAGTTCGAATCAATGTGGTATGGCCCATACGTCGTCCACCGTTACCTCGGAAAAGGGGCATACACCCTCATTAACTTTGATGGACAACTCTTGGAGAACCCCCGCAATGGGCTCTACCTCAAAAATTTTTACGCTTAACATCACCAATGAGTCACTTCTTTTCTTTTTTCTTGTTTTTCAATGTTTTTCAGCAAAAATCAAAGGCAACACCATCAGATGCTAATCAAAAGTCACCCAGAACCTGTTTGAGACACCTCTCACACCTCCGGGATCAAACTTCCATCTCTTTATGAGACCATTGGCTTATGTTCAATAAGTCAATTTTAGGACCATTTCCCGCCAGTCACCTTGATTCACAAGCCATGACATGACGATGTGAGTGTCTACGAACTGGTACTCGTATCACATCGCCCGATCGCAACTCATGCGAGCGATTGGGCCGCCGCCCGTTAAGGATTGTACTATAATTTTACTTTTTGTATTTATAATTGTCTTTCTTCACCGCACCTTATGCGGACATCTAGACCATCATCCATAAAAAACCCTTTGTTTTTCTTCCATATATTTGACATAGAAGTGTCCTCGGGCCACTGTCCATTAAGAAATGTAATTTTAGCTTTTATTTTGTATTTTTAACACATAGATTGTCTTTTCTTTTTTACCGCACCTTATGTGGACCTCTGGACCACTGTCCACAAAACGATTTATTTTCTTGCACGTATTTGGCATATAAATGCCTCCGGACTTGTACTTACATTGCATGTAGTCAAGTTTGTCCACCACAACACACACACACGCTCTCCTGACCTCTGTCCGAGAGCCACCTCGGTTTGCGTGCCTCTGCCACACCGTCTCGCAGGCCTTTGCCGTGATATATCCCACACATGTATTGGTATGTTTGAGAGCCTTCTACTCTGTCCATACTGCGTGGATGACCTTTGGACCTCTGTCCACAATCCCGACATGGGGCACCGCTCATGCCTCTGTAGTCAATTGACCACATTGGAGTTTCATTTAAGCTCTTTTCTGACTCCTTAAAACAATGAAAAGATCACCGAGCGCAGCTGCTTCCTTTCCCGCTCACTAAAGTATAGGAAAGGGCATCTACATCATTTCGTTTACCTCCTTTTGCGGACCATGTAGACCATTTCATGAAAAGGACCTCCTTGGCACACTCAAGCCAAGATCGTTCCCCTCTGCATACTTTTGTGCTTTCTCGGGTAGAGGGGCCACACTTTACGAAAAATCTCACCACCAGTTGTCATTAAGCTCTTTTCTAGCCGTTTTAGCAAGAAAATATCACCGAGCAAACTTGGTTTTGTTAATGTCGTAAAAGTATTTGAATGACCATCCAGTCAGTATAGGTTTAACCTTTTCCGGCCTGATTGGACTACCAATGGTAAAGAAGTCTCTCATCCCCTCCAGGATGGGCGAGCTCTCTTATGTACACTTTTATCTTTTTTCAGGCATAGGAGACTACCAATGAAAAAGAGCCCCCACTGGAGTCTTCTTTGTGCTTTTAGACTCTCTAAAATTGAAAGCACCATTGAGCACTTACCTTCTCAGGCTCGCCAAAAATACATGAGATCGTACCACAATGGTGTCCCTAGACACCACCCCACAACAAATAGTTTGGTAGCATCCCCACATTGGGTCACCTTTGTTCAGAGTACTCTGCAATGTGTCTTCCTTGGATCCCGTCAGTATCAAAAGTGTCCACCTCGTCCAAGTATTTCCCATCTGCAGCGACATTCCCAGTATTACAGCTATGATCCCATTCCCTCGAGTCAAGTTTCATTTGCTGCCTAGTCTGCCCTGCCATCATACTCTGAACAAAGGAAGTTTGAGTCTCCCACTCCCCCCCTACCCCTGTTTAGTCCTTTCCCTTCCCTCCCCTTCCCCCCAATTCAGTGAGTCAGTCCACAGATTGCTTCACACCTTTCGGTCATCCCTCGCACTCCTCGTCAAGGAAACATCATTTCCTTGACTGGGGGCAGGTCTCCCTCTGTCGATGCCAACACACATATTCCAGAGGATAGACCCAGAGGTCTCTGTACCTTGGTTTCATTAACATCATTGATGAGTTCCTTGGACCACTTGTGTCCCTTGTGATTTTCGGGTTGCATTGGAAACAACGATCTGAAGCCCCAGGAGTGCTTCGATATACCTTTATGATTGATACAACATATTTGTACCACAAAGACTTTGACTCTCAATCAACGAATCCATACAGCTATGTACTAGATCCAACAGATCATCAGTTATGAAGATGTAGCATTCCATGAGAATGCCATGGGTCCAATGTACCAGATCAATATTGTATTCAGCCTCACATCAGAGGCAACCAGCATTGTAACATCAGTTGTATATGATCGGCTCTTGTATTTTAGAGCATAGATCAAATGATTCTTTTGACATTGTCATGAGCATGGGAATGCCCGCCTCGTCCATATACATGTCACACATTTATTGCATCTCACCCATTGATGGGAACCAAATTAATACAAAAACCAAAAGCCACCATGCTCTAGCCCCGTAAGCACCACCTCTCGACAACAAATCCTATGATGTCCATCGGCCATACGTTGAGCTCTTGCCCTCACATATCAGGGGGCAATCTGTTAACCCAAAAATCCCCCACATAGCTCTCAATGGCCTATACCACCCATGGACACCATCTCACAGCACTCATTTCACCCCATAAGACCTTCCATGACCTTCCATTTGACCCCCACACCTCCAAAAGAGCCCAAGGATGAAGAAAAGGGCTAAAACCCCCAAAAAAAGAGCCCAAAAGAGACCCCCAGGAGCTAAAGCCCTAAAAAAGGGGCTAAAACCCTGAAAGGGGCTAAACTTAGGGCGGAAGGGGCTAAAGGCCCAAAAAAGGGGCTAATTCCCTGACCAAGGGCTTAAAACCCTAAAACACCTTAGAAAAACTATATAAGGAGGGTGGGGTGTCACTCTCAAAACACTCCTCATTTGCATATTGTTATGCTGCCCGTAGATGCTTTGAGACCTCTTGCTCTCAAACCACCCACTCTCCCTCTCCTCCATATCCATTTCTCCAAGCCATTGCTTCCCAACCAAGAGAGAGGTGCTCCCATGAGCTAGGGCATGGTGGCCCATTTCCACCTAAGTGAGGTATAGCTTCTTTTCATGCATGTTTATTTACTTGTTTTGTTTTCTAACCAATATTTCTAGTTGCAGGTTTGCCATTAACATCATTTGCAGGTTGTCTTCATAGTAGTATAGGTTTATTTTGCAGGTTTTGGAGGCGGAACCCTAACCCATTTTGTACAGAGGGGTTCAACAAGGCTGCATCTCCATATTTCTTTCTATTATTTGCTCTTAGATTTAGTTTACGGTATTTTCCATTTACTTTCCATAGCTTAGATTAGCTTAGTTTCAATTCGCAGCTCTATTTTTACCATTTTACATTCTGTTTTTTACTATTTTCTAAGGGTAGAAACCTACCCTTGTGCCCTATAGGCACAAGGGAGCCATTTCTGGCCCTGTAGTGAGGAGAAATTCTCACTACAATAACTCCATCCACCTCCTCTGTCTTACATTCAAGTTAGGCTGCTCAAACACGTATTTTAACCCATCATGGTCATTTCTCAACTCAAACCTTTTACCCATTACATAACGTCTCCATATCTTCAAAGCCTGGATGATAGATGCAAGCTCTAAGTCATGGGTGCCATACGGCTCATGTTCATTCAAATTTATAGATTTGTAGCTAATCAAATGTCCATCCTGCATTAATACTCCACCAATTCCTTGCTTGCATTCATCCGTCCATACAACAAATTTTCCTTCAGGGTATGCAATTCTTAGCACTGGTGCACTGGTAAGCATTTCCTTAAGTTTTTGAAAATGATCTTCACACTTAGAATTCCAATCAAACTTTACTCCTTTCTTTTGCAAAGATGTGATAGGATGAGCCAACTTTGAGAATCCTTCGATGAACCTTCGGTAGTATCCATCTAACCCCATGAAGGATCTGACTTCTGATATATTCTTAGGTGTTGACCATTCCATAATGGATCTTATCTTATTAGGATCTACTGTAACACATTCTTTAGATATGATATGCCCTAGGTAGTGGATTCTTCCTTGATAAAAAGAACACTTGCATAATTTGGCATACAACTGATGTTCTCTAAGAACTTGCATTACTAGTCTTAGATGTTCTTCATGCTCTTCTCTTGTCTTGGAATATATAAGGATGTCATCCAAGAATACAATCACAAAATTATCTAAGTACTTTCTGAAGACTCCATTCATTAAACACATGAATAATGTAGGTGCATTTGTTAAACCAAAAGGTACTACTGTGAACTCATAGTGTCCATATCTTGTTTTGAATGTTGTCTTATTGATATCCTCATTCTTAATTCTAATTTGGTGGTATCTCAACCTCAAATCTATTTTTGAAAACACCTTGGATCCTCTCAATTGATCAAATAAGCCATCAATTATTGGTAAGGGGTACTTGTTTTTAACCGTTTCTTTGTTCAATTGTCTATAATTTATTCAAATTCTTAGAGTTCCATCTTTCTTCTTCACAAATAACACAAGAGCTCCCCAAGGTGAAACACTGGGCCTTATGTAACCTTTCTTTAGTAGCTCCACTAACTACATTTGTAATTCCTTCAACTATGGAGTACTCATTCTATAAGGTGCTTTAGATGAAGGTACTGTTCCTGGCACCAAGTTGATAGAAAAATCAATGTCCCTCTTAGGAGGTGTTCCTGGCACCAAGTTGATAGAAAAATCAATGTCCCTCTTAGGAGGTATTCCTGGCGGTTCTTGAAATATATCTGCAAAATTTTGTAGTATTGGATAATCTTGCAGCTCTGGCTCTTTTCCTTCTTGTGATTCTTCCACAAGAATTGCATATAATTGGCATCCCTTTCTAAGAAATTTCTTCAATTGTAGAGCTGTGATTTTCCTCAAGGATAGTGGTCTAGGCATTCCTTTTATTGTCACTTGGTTCCCTTCTTTATCCAAACAAGTATAAGTTTTATTATGGAAATCCAAAACTGCATAGTGTGCATCCAACCAATCCATGCCACTCAATACATCATATGAACCCAAGGGTATGATGTTTAAGTCTTCAAAGGTTTTCATTCCATTCATTTCTAAAGGACACACTTAAACAAATTCAGTGATTTTTCTCTTGGCTCCTGTAGTTAACTGTACTAGACTTGTTGTTTCAAGTTTAATTTTCTTCAAATGACATTTCTCAACAAGATTAGGTGAAATGTAACTATTTCTAGCTCCCGAATAAATCAAAATAGTTATGGTTTTATTTTCAATATTACCTGCTACTTCAATCATTCTGGATTGGTGGTCATCTTTCCTCCCATCTAGGGCTGCATAGATCCTTTGAACACTTCCACCTACTTCTCCAACATTTGAAGCTTCTTGAATGTCATGAAGGTTATTTTTCTTTCTCGGGCACTGACTGGAAAAGTGATTTTCCTTGCATATCCAACATTCCCCAGGTGGTATTTTCCCTGAAGGCTCTTCCCTTGATTGACCTTGTTTGTAAGAATTACTGTTTCTAAACTCTGAAGGCTGAAAACCTTTCTTTCTCTGCTCCTACTTGTTCTTCGTCACATCCTTCCAATTCTTGTGATATGGGGCCTTGCTCTTATTTTTTTCATATAAGTGTTTTTCCTTCCATATGGCATCCTTAAGGTTCTTTGGTCTACCATACTGTATTTTATCTCTATAAGATTCAAGAAGGCCACTTAGGAACCTTTGAATCTTTACCTTCTCATCTTTGATGAAGTCCACATAGTTCAAAAGTTCTAGAAACGTTTTATCATAGGCCTCCATAGTCATGATTCCCAACTTAAGCTCAAAGAATTCCTCCATCTTCTTTTCATAGTAGTGCTCAGAGAGGTATTCTTTCTGAAAGTATTTCTTAAACTTCCTCCAAGATATTTTTTCTTCATTGATGTCTTTCAACTTAACTAGTTGATCCCACCATATAGATTCCTTACCTTGCAGATGGTATATGTCTACTCTTGCCTCCATATTAGCTGTACATTGATGCAACTGGAAGAATTTCCTAGGTCCTAGCAACCATGCTTCAACATTTTCTCTTTGCTTTACTTCTCCATCAAAATTTGGGGGCTTAATTCTTCTCAACTCTCCTACCAGTTCATCCTGGGTAAACTTCCTCTTCTTGTATCTCACTAGAGATATTTCAGGAATGCTCTTTGTACCACTTGATGCATACCCCTTATTTCTCTCTGAGTGATAAGTTTTCCTTGAAGATGATCTAGAACTCACATAACCTCTTTTATGACTCTTTTCAACGTATCTTTGGATGGTCTTCAATGATTTTAGATCATTCATAATATGCTATTGGATATGAATTATACTTTCATTATCCTCTCTACATTTCCTCACTGAATTATCCAAGCTTAATGGTTCACTGCTCCTCTTATGTCTTATTGACCTTCTTCCCTCAACAAACTCCTCTTTAGGACTATATGGTCTCCATCCTTCCTTAATATCCATCCCCAATCTCTTATTTCATACTGTTGAAATTTTACTTGTTGAATATTTAGCCTTCACATGTTTGATTAAAACATCAGTTTAGTGGTCACACCACTTTTTCAATCAATCACTGGGAATTGAAATGTGTTCATTATCAACCTACTTAACATGTTCAAAAATGGTCGAGAACTAAAAAATCCTACCACATATTTCCTACTAATGTAATGTGTTCATTATCAACATTATGTTAGTAAACTACACATTAATATAAGTTCATTATCATTAAAAAACTACTTTTCTTCTTGTTTATAAAGTAACTAGCCAACATTTCTAAGTTACAATCTACCTAATTGGACAAGAGGGGTAGAAATACTCCCAAGGTTTCTCCTTACTGGATGAAATTCAAATCCATTACCATCCCAATCTAATAGTTTAATTTGACCAACTCACATGTAAAAATATATTAAGGTGCATGCATTCAAGCTATCTAATGCAAATGCATATTTACAAAGTGACTTGAAACTTCACAAAAGGCCCAACAGCCGCAGTGTTGAAACCTTAAGATTTGATACCCCTTGCGATGTCCCCGAACCTTGAGATAAGACCAAAGGTGATAAAATTAAGACTAACTTAAGTTTAAGAACAATGGATATAGATAAATTACTATTGATCTGACTAACCATTCACCCAAATAAATTAAATCTTTTAACTATAGAGATTGAATTATAACTAAAGTTTGCAACACTTAATTATTTAATTATGCGGCTTAATTAAATAATTAATCATGACACTCAATTAATAATTTCCAAAGTGCAATATAAAGGTCATAATTGAAACAAGAACATCAATAATACATTATAAACATCATATTCGATGTAAATAGCTAATTTATGTATTTTTGGTTTGTTTGATAGCATAGTTTATAAATAACCAAGTATTGATGTCATTGATTATTTGCAAATTAATCTAATTTTTTGGCGTTGTTATGTGTGTGTTTTTAGTGAGTATAAAAAAGTAAGGAAACCCACATATCATTGAACATCCATTGGCTGCAATCTACAGCCACACCGAAACCATAACAAACAAAGAACGCCGAGTGCAACTACAACCCTCAAAATTGGCTCCTGATGATTGTCCCCTACAATCATCTCTCGCTAATAAAAATCAGATTGTATGGTTTCCACCATCCAACCACCAATTACTATTACATATAGAATACATCTCTCATCCTCAGATTTGCAACTAAGAACAAATATGCAAACAAATGATTTACAATCAAATGACATGTGCGCTCATCTTGGCACCGGAAAGCTATCGTACCAAAATAAACATATCTTGGTCATCCAGAAAGCTTTTTCAATGAAATGAAATGTGTTGTTCACTAGAAATGAGGCTCTGGATGCAATGGAATAGGTCTCACAACACAAAAATTAGCATATATGGTCGAAACATATCATATGGTTGCGCCCCTCTTAATAAAATAGAGCCAATATTACAATTTTTTGTTAAGAGGAAGAAGAATAAAAAAAGGTAAAGATAATAGAAAATAAATTCCATATTATATGAAATTAATTCTTCCTCCATGCAGATCCTGACATTCAATACATGAACACTCAAACAACCAATCATCTATCATTGCACATATACCAAATAAAATAATGTAATGAAAACATAACATAAGAGAAATACTTATCTCAAAATATGGGCAACTGGATGCAGTAGGACAACTTTCCTCCCAGCCGTAGACACTGTCAAGCCTTCCTCGCTTGAACAGGTCACCCCCGAGCTGAGAGTATGGATCCACAGGTAGAGGTTTTCTTAATCTCCCTACTCTCGAAACTACCTCTTTCGAGAGACACAATGCTTCCCACTACTACTTTCCTGTCTGTCTCCACTGCGTATGGGATGTGACCTAGCTCACCATTCCCATTTCCTGGCTTTCTATGTGAGAAACTGGACTAGTAGAGTGATATAATGGAAGCAAAGGGAAACACATAGACTCACTCTAAGTCTCAACACACTCTCAATAATATCAACATTTCTAACACGGTTAGATAACATAAGTCACATGGTCCAAAGCTCAAGATTAACTTCAATAAGGAGATGGCATATGAATTTATAGAATAAGGAGGACAAATATAACCCAAAGGGATCAACCGAAATTAGAGAGAGGTAAGGTTTAAGTTTAATCATGGAGAATTAACTTGAATTAGTGGAGTGGTGGCTTAGTGAAAAGATTCCCTTTCATGAATTACCACCATGAGGAGGAGTTACCCAAAAACTAAGGAGTGGAGCCATGAAGAGCGCATGGAGGCACACTAACGCATGAAGGGGGTTAAAAAACATCAAGGATGGTGAAATAGGAGTGAGAGGGAATCCAATAGGGTCATAAATATCATGGAAGCACAAAAATAGGATCATCAATGCATGGTGTAAGAGTGGAAGCTAGAAAATAGCTTACAACCCCTAAAAACTAGGAAAAGGGTTGATAAATGACCATAAACACATAAATGTGAGGGAATATTTTCCCAAGGAGTGCACCCTAGGAAAGAGGGACCCACTAAGGTGTGCAAAATATGCAATATTAACTCCATACTCCATAATTATTGAGAATAGGGTTCTTTGTACAAGGTTTGGGTGACCAATATTATTAATCCCACCAAGGTGCAAATATGAATTGGGATGGACAAAATTAATCCAACAACAAGTTATAAGGTGCTAGGGATGCCCCCATTCCCCCTCACTTTGTCGAATCCATGCCCCCCCATACTCGTTTAGTTTCCTTTGCCGAGCCGGTTGTTTATTTAATCAATCATTAACAACATTCAAAGATATTAGAGATTCCAGTAATAGCATTAACATAAATATTATTGCCAAAGTCCAAAATCATGTTATCAAACATTAATAATAAGTCCTTAATTAAATTAATCATGCAAAGGATAATAATTCCACAATCATATAAAATATCATAAGTCCATAATGCAAGAGAACATAAGTCACATGAAGGATCATAAGTTTGGGGCTTACCAACTGGGGTATTACATTGCAGCTGTTGAGAGATATAATCCATATTTCTCTATTGAGCTTCATTGATAAAAAAATGTGTGAGTTTCATTGCATATATGAAGACTCACTAGTGTTTCAATGTTTCTATTGTGTTGGTTTTCTAGTGTTCTTAGTGTGGAGGGTGCACTTGCTCTCGTACAATGTTAGGTTTCTATTATTTTCAGCATTTGAGGATGCTTTATTGGAAGAGATTAAATGATTTTGGATATGAAAAACATATTCTCAAATCTATTGTGTTTGTTCTCTTGATGTGAGATTGAAACAACTCTATCATTGGAATCGATGTTGGAGGGCCGAGATGTATATACTGGTTTTGATATATATGTGCAATTTTGGACTGTGATAGCTATTCTATTGTGTTTGGAGCATTGTTTCCAGTGGGAAACACTTTTTGTTTCACTAAAAAAGGTTTCTAGATGACCAAGATACACTCGTTTTATCATATCCACTCTATTTGATATCTTCTTTTGGAAGAGGGGCGAACTTGTGCATTTCTATATCTATATTTCATAATTTTCGAGTTGTTGTAAGAGACATGTATCATTTTAATCAATGTTATTATTATTCCCTTCAGTGCATAATAAATATTTACAGTTTTTTCTCCGATATTGTGCTCCATATTCAAGTTTCTGGTAGACCTATGTGCAAATATGTTGTTATGGCTATGCAATTTTAATGCAATGTGTATTAAAATTTAATTAAATAACCCTAAATGCTATTAGTTAGTGATTTGGAATGATTTGGGAGTTTTTGGGCCGATTTGGAACTGTTTGGGATAAATTCAAGTTGGTTAGGGATTGTTTGGAAAAAGTTGAAAAACTAGACAATTTATGTAACGAAATTCAATCTAGTATTCCTAGATTCAAATTGATGCTTGTGGGATATTTTCATGCTTGATTAAATATGATATATATAATTTCTTGTTGCTACATTGAGACAAGAACTTTTCCTTTCAATTAGTTTATATGTTTGGTACCTCCAATGCTTCAATTTTAATGACATAGGGGTTGCATACAAAGTGTTTGAAGGAAGCCATGAACCAAACTTAATAAGCAACCACCAAAACATTATATAAAATATGATTTGTCACATTATAGTGGGTTAAAATAACATATTTAATGGTATACATTCCACTATTATTAAAGAAAATATCTCCATTTGGAAAAATTGAAAATCAGTACCTTTTCTATTGAGAGATTTGGGTTTAATATTCTAGTTTTTAATTGGGGATCGATATTACAAATTTTTTCATGAAAACCACTACACCACTACAATATGTGTGCACCAGTGTGATAAATGTTATAAATTGCATTGTAGGGACATAAAATAAGAGTATAAACATGTATTACAAACATTACTTCCATTTTGCGATCTCTAGCCATAAGTGCGCCTAAATTATATTGACACACTAGAACGATATAGTTTGCAGATAGCATTGGGTAGACATTAAATTTAAAACTTTATAGGTATATAAAACCTTAATTTTGTATTTAGTTTTCCATTCACCGCCGTGTATGAGAGTTATGATTGCACTGGTGTACTTTTATATAATAAGAGCACCAATGACAATAATTTTGAAAAACACATATTTAAATATATGCTATCAAATATAGTGGATATCTTATTTTACAGATATTTTGCGGATTTTTAAATGCACCAATGCATTTAGTTTTTAAGGACGTAGTGGTGCAACTATATGATTAAAGTGCACCTGAGTAGTTAAAAATCCCTATGAATGTATGTTTTATCTTAACATGGTATATTAATCTCAAATGATCTTTTATGATCTAACTACATGATACAGATTTATGCAGGAACGCAACAGTATACACAAACAACCATAGAAACAAATATGTAGTGGAAATAACACTTCATTTCATTAATCAAAGAACTGAAACTTGTTTACATACAGAATGTAAATAAACTAGCTGCTAGAGTGCTGGTAGCTTATCTTTGAGAAGAGATGTGGCGGCTACATGCCTCTGAACTCTCTGTTACAATGAGGCTCGAAGGCCTATATATTATTGAGAAACAATGGAAACCCTACACAACCAAAAAACTAACCCTAGGAGGTGAAACGCCAGAATGTGGGCCCCATTGGGTAACTTGGTACATCAATTTCCTGGGGTCGTAACTTTGGCAGACTAGCTCCGTTTGACGTGGATGATAAATTGTTAGAAAGATCTATTCAAGGACTACATCCATAAATGGAAAATATCAAATGGTCAATTCTTCAAACTCCAACTCATTCCATATTGTTCAATATTCATCAAGTTCTTTATTTCCATCTCCTGTAAGTTCATTTTTTTTAATATTTTCATTATCTAATTTGATTTATGTTATTTATCCATGTGAATCTAAATAACAATGTATTCAATTTTGTAGGATCCTGATTTAGGATATAGTTCATATACACAAAATATTCTAGTAGTTTAAAAATATTGCAAGCTCTTACCAGGAGTAAGATACCGCAAGCATTTTGTAGATAAAAATGGAAAACTGATTTACCCTTCCAATTGTAACATGCCATCTTCCAACCAAAATCTAGGGTCATCGATGGTAATTCATCATGATCCTGATCTCTTTTATGACACCCTAGTAGTATTTGGTTGTTCAAAATGTCAAGGGTTGAAGGAGAACCCTCAATATGTCACACTTACCCATTATATTAATGATCGACTATCCAATGTTGATGGTCTTATACCTCCTACCATAGTAAAAAATACACTAGGTGATATGAAAAAGACACGTAGGAACACTTCCTTATTCTCATTTTTTGAAAAGTTTGAATCCAAAACAACTATGTTTCCCAAATTGACCAATCCCCCTTCTTCTGTTCAGTCAACCAAAATTTTTAGTGATTCAAAGTATGATATCAATACCATTCAAAGCATCTCTGCTAGGAGATCCAAAAAATTTCTATGAGTTGAGAGAAAAAATGTCTAATTAAAATCCAAGGTTGGTACAAATGTTGGAGGGTAGTGATGACTTTTATCTTCTTGTGTATTTGCAAAGTAAATACCAAAATTATTACAACCATACTTTGTATGGCACTTGGTTGTCTTCTCTTCCTGTGCTCGATACTAGAACTAGATTCTCATTCTGTGGTAATAATTTTATGATTGCCAAGTCTAATATAGATGCTGCAAATCTTGGGTTGTTTTTCCTTTATCATGTACTCATTCCTCCCAAACAATCAATAGAACTTATGCCATTTTGCGGTCCTCTTTATTGACGGTCTGGTTACTTGAATATTGTTAAATACAAACATAACATTTCCATGTAAAGTATGTGCATGGATGATTATGATTCTAGAGAATTTAACAGGAAGAACATGTTATATATAGATGGTTGAGTCCATGCACTCATGGAAACATTGCAGGGTTATAAATAGTTCTAAGTGCTCTTTATTTTCTACAAATTGCTCATTTGAGGAACACTCCAATGACTAAGAGTTATTTATGAAAATGAAAGAACCTAGATTTGTTGATTTGCATGCAATACATAGTTTGTATCCTAGTGATGAGTTGTTAATAAACTATAAATTTTATAGACCACCAATCGATCGTCAAAGATGCCTTAAATTGGGAGTACCTTTAAACATCCCCTTGGGGTGTAAGAAAAAAGTCATTGTTTAGTTGTATTTTTTATTATTATTTCCAATGGGATTAATGTAAATGTATTGTTCCATTTGAACTTTTGTTTTAGAATATGCTTGTGGTTGGACATTTACTATAGGGAAAAATTTCCATGCTTTTATAATAATTGTTTGGTTTTATATTTGAACAAACCAATTGCATTATGCTTACTAATATCATCAATGTAATATTCAATATTTTTGAAATCAGGATTTTGACGATGAGAAACCTATATACCATATTTCATTGCAGCCCACTATAATTTCAAATCAATATAAGGCTGCAAAAAGTGCCCAAATCGAAGAGGAAGCATACCAAGCATAGTTGAATCAACCACCTATTCAATTTCCACTGAGTCCATATTGACCAAATAGGAATGTCTACAATAACACTAGTTCTTCACATGCTAGCAATGAAGAAAATGAAATTGAGGTTGGTATGGATGAATTCTAATAGGATACAGGTGTCATGTAAGTGATATTATTAGATGCATTACATGAATATGAGCTAGGGGGCGATGCTCATATCACAAATACCTTCTTTGAAAGCCTAGAATCTGCTTCCACCTCCCCTCACTTTGGACGTGGTCGGTCGATGTCTCCATATAGGGACAATAATGATATTGTATAACTTGAAAGCAATGTATGGCATGGAAAACATGTGTTTCTTGACACTTTTGAGGCAACTAACCATCATGCCCCTTATATTTTGAGGAACCTTATCACACAATAAACATTGAAATCGGTCGATTTTATGAACATTAAATGACATTGTACATTTCTATTACCCACTAAATATAGGTTATTAAAAAATAAGGTACTTCTGAGTGACAATTCCTTTCACAGATTGCGAAGAGGCAAATCAAATGTTGAAAATGTTGGGTGTTAAGTTCATATCATATCATGCATGTCCAAATGATTGTATTCTATATAGAGGGGAATATGCAGACAAATATATATGTCCAAAATGTTGGCATGAAATGTACCATAAATTAGGAAACAAGGGTAAATCATATAGTCCCGCTCATAAGATATTGAGGCACATGCCTATAATCCCCAGGATTCAAAGGCTCTTTCATTGCAAAGAATTAGCTATGTTGTAGAGATGGCATGCCTCATGCTGAAGTGAGTCAGAACTTATGTGAATCCGAACATATTCAATAGTCATGAAGCATATAGAGGATACATGGCCCATAAATTTGAGGATGAAGTACAGATCCTTTGATTGAGCATAGACATGGATGACGTCAACCCATATTCCCTCCAAAATACCAACTATTATGTTTGGCATGTAGTAAGGATCAATAACAATATATCCCCATGGTTGTCCATGAATAATGAACATCTTATGTTGGCTCTTGTAGTCCCTAGTAGAAGACAAGTGACGAATATGGATGTTTACCTACAACGATTGATTGATGAATTGAAGGAATTCTGGGAAGGGATACAAGTATACAATGTATCAATACCCATCCCAATAGAGAGGAGTTTTACATTGTATGGAATATGTGGGTACACCACACATGATTATCCGAGCTTACACGATTTCTATGGTAAACATGTTGATTTATTTGTTTATATTAGTAACAATATTTTTGGCATAGTTAATTCGGTGTGACTGTATTGGTCTTCAACACTAATGTGATTTGTATACAAAAGCACCGCAGGTCTTGTAACAAAAAGGTATCATGGATGTAAATGTTGTGGACCTTCTATGAAGGCTAGGTGGTCCAAAAACCTGCGAAATCCGATGTACAACTGCTCCAGGGTATTTCTACCAGAAGACCACCCTTTTAGAAGAGAAACATCTGCTTTCAACGATAAATTAGAGAGAACCCAAAGGACTTAATTAATGACATTGATTCACTAGCTTAGGGGATATGGAATAGAGAAGGAGAAGGAAATTGCATAAATGTTCAAATCAAATGGGGAACCTATGTTCGATGATATTGAATTCTTTGATGCCTATGTTGAGAAAATTCCCATTGGAATGAAAAAGAAATTAGTATTTTATGACCTCTCATGTAGGGAACATCTTAAAATTGTCCACTCAGTAGACCCCATGTATATATTTAAAAATGTTTCATCTTCTTTGTGGAGGAACATATCATCAAAACAAAGTGACACATTGGTTGTTAGGAGATATCTTATTTCTTTTAATACTAAGAGGAAGCATTGGCCAATACGAGAAATAGAAGAGAGGCTAGCCCCTCTAGGTATTTTAAAGAAGGTAATGTCCCATAGATTTTGAAGAAAGATGATCTTTCTTTGGAAAAGGAAGTTATATTGGGTGTGAAGGTGCCTTCTTTATATGGTCCTACTATATGGTTCTACTCCACTATAGAAGAGTATTCTTTGAGGTTGAAATCACATGACCATATAAACCTTCTAAGGGTACGCAGGTCAAAAACATATTTTTTATTTTTTTATGTGTTTACTCTGTAGTGTCATTATACTTTACTCGTGCGTGGGTATGTGAACCATGAATTCCTCAAGTACATGCATCATGCCATATCTAAATTATTTGCATTTGTACATTGGATCACATCAAAGGAGATTCATATGGCTTACATTCCACTACGATGTCAAGAGATAGCTAAGATTGTTTGTATGTTGGAGAAGGAACTACTAACGAGTTTCATGGACTTGCAAGTTCATATTCTAATTCACCTAGATTATGATGTTCAATTAGTCGGGGTGGTCTCATGTTGTTGGTTATTATTCTTATAGAGGTACATGAAAAAATTGAAGGTATTTGCTTAACAAAGGGGAAAACTCGAGGGGTCTATGGAAGAGGTATACATAGTATATGAGTCATTCTATTATGCTAATGAATACATCAAGAAAATCAACAACACTAGGCACATTTATTTGGTATGAACAAAGGGATTAGGACAAAAGGGAAGGGGATCTACTCCAAACAAATGGAAAAAGACACGATAAAGAGTAATTCACTTATCTTTTGTCAAATCTCTATAGAGTAACTATTCACACTGAACTTCATAATCTATATTTGATCTCATACATAATATATGTAAACTTGATTTCATGAATATAACAATGAATTTAGAAATTGATTTCAACAATAAATTCATTCTTTACAATGGAGGAAACGTAGTTGTGGGTTGCATTGAATGAAGAGGAGAGGAGGAAATGGGACATTGACATGAAAGAATTCAAATGGTTGAATGGTATAAGCATGCCTTATCCCAATCATTTAAAAGAGAATGTGTCATTAATCCATCCCAATAGTTGGGTTGTTGATCACGTCAGAGAGAAATACTGTACATATAGTCGCTACCCACTTGCTGAAGAGGATGCACTAGATAGAGGGATCGAGTGAAACAACTCGGTAATAATATATTTGTGTACATTTTTAACTTTATAATGTACCTTTGAATTATAACATCTATTTATATATTAACAGTATGGTTATTATACATATGGCAGTGTCATTTGTTCACATTTTTATAGATGCATTTGTTCCCATATATGTGGGCATATGGGAATAATTTTCACACCGAGCATGCTAATGATGGGAATGCTACACAATATTGTGGAGCATAATTCAAATAAAAACCAATCTAGTCGTGCTAACCACCACGATCAAAGCCTAATAGGGGGAAATTAGTTTACATCGGAAAGATACAAGAGATCATTCAAGTGGACTCCTTATATTTCAATGTGTTATATTTAGGTACAAGTGGCGGGACACCTTTGACCAGAGGAATGTAAAGGAAGATCGTGATAGTGGGTTGATATGTATCAACTCTAGAAAGATGGTGGGATGAAACTAAGGAGCCTTATGTTTTCCTAAAACACTGCAACCAAGTTTTTTTTACCTAGATGTGTTGGATAGGGACTGGTGGTTCGTATTAATACATGACCCTCAATCAAAACATTATTTTGAGAACAATAATGCTATCATGCCAAGCGAGGAAGATAATCAAGGTGATGGCAATGGAGAGTGATATGTACATGTTTTATTTCATCATTTATAGTGTTGAAGTATCATTGTATTATTGTTATCTTTAATTCACTAATTATATTGTGTTTTATTCATCTTATGCCGATGGAAATGGAAAGTTAATTACAACCATTTTTTAAAACAATTTTAGTTCTTTAACAATCAATTTGATGGGTAATGTGTTTGTGTATCAAGTAATTTGTGAATGTATGGAAGGTTTGATTGAAAAATAATGTTACTTTAGTTGAAGGTATTTATATCTCGTTGCATATTTAATTTAAAATTTTAGAATTATTGTGGTATCATTATTATGGCATCATATGTGTGTTAATATTGAACAAATATAGGGCAATGTATATCATGGTTATCATTGCTTTAGTTGACCTTACATCAATTATTTCCATTTTGAATTGTAATAGAATTTTGTTGTGTTGTTTTATTGTTATAGAATTAACATAAAGGTTGAGGTAGGGGTCATCCATTGCGTCACTATGAATAACAAAACAATGATAAGATAGTGGGGAAGTAACGAACTGCAATGTATATGTCTCTTGGAATAGAAGAAGAACCTCTAAACTTAATCTACATGAACCTAGCGAACTCATCTAAATCCATAAAAGATACCCTGCTCTGAAGGGAGTCTTCGTTAAAACAAGCTACTCCATTATTATTAATAATGATTTAATTAAAACATGTTCCAAGGTGTGCTTGTAGAACATTAAAACCAAGAGTTGGGTTTGAATTTAGATGTATTCTATCACTAACAAGCTTGTTGGTTATGAAATTACAGATCTAGAAAATGTATGGCAACAAACAAAATAGTGCATATATGGCTGTAGTAGCTATTCTAATGGATAAAATGAGCACTTGAGGGATTAGTTACTAATACTAGGGGCTCTATGGAGTCAATAATGCAAGGAAAAATCCTAGGGAAGACAAAAGTAAACCCATCCACTAAAATAACTAACACAAACACACAAACCAAAAACAAAATGGTTGGAAAATGAAACAAACAATGAATTTCTTAACTAATAGTAGCTACATGACATAGAAATAGAAGGGAAACCAAATACCTACATGTTCCCAGTGGCTGATGAATTCTCTCCACCATTCCTAGTAGTGAGTGAATCGATCCTTTGCTTCAAAAATCCTCAAGACTAGATGGGGCACACTTATCGACCTTGCTTCTACATGATGCAAACAAAAAATAACTTTGTAAGCGTGGGTTTTCATTTAACACGCACACAAGTAAAACTCAACCATACAAATTTAGGAGAAAATGTAGAAAAACTGGAAGAGAAATGACAAGAAATTGAAGCTCAACCAGCAAAGTCAAATTCTTAAGCAAAATCTCCTATCCGCAAAGACATGAAGGTACCTTGAGTAATTCCTTGCCTTCTTTTCCCTACATAAAAACACTAAATTTTATCACCAACCAATTGATACCAGATTTTAACACTCCAGAGGATGGAAAGGAGTGATATCCACGAGCAAAAGACTGAGAGACAAGAAGAAATGAGGAGCACAAATGACTGTTTTCTATTCGTGTAACAAGAGATCCAAAAGTCATTTACAATGAGACAATATTCTTCTTTTATGGGAATGAGAAGAGAAAAATAATTAGCCATAAGGATAGATGGCTTATATTAGATCCTAGAAACCAAAAATCAATGGTTGTGATTAAAAACTCAGCAATTTTACATTTAACATAAGCTCGAAAATAGTTGAAAATAGAGGGGGGCGAAATGGGTCATAGATCCCATAAGTTCAAATTAATGACATGTTATTTGCCTACAAGGAATGGGGGTATCACTAGGTGTTCCCCCTTCACATTAATTTTGAGTTATTACAATGTTTACATGTTTTTTATTTGGCTTAAATTCATAAATTCGCCCCTAGGAGAAGAAACGCGCCCTCCTTTGGGGAGGAAGCATCCCAAGCCCATCTGAGATGCCAGATTAATATTCTGGGATTTGGATATGGGTGAATCCATGAAGATGGGTGTCTATTTTGGGGGGTATTATGAGAAAATAAATTTGATTTTTTCATTTTTTTCAACTTTGGGTGAACGAAAGTGATATTTTCGTTTAGAATTTCACTTTCAAGTAAAAACATAACTTTTAGAGAATTATGTTAGCTTTCTATTCATAATTTTTTCAATTTTTTTTATTGAGATTTGATATGTCGTTTCAGAAAATGTTTGACAGTGTGTCCTTATAAAATGAAAGGACTAAAAAATAGACATGTTTGGTTGCGCCCCTAAAATCATTGTTAAACTTGTGTTTTGTAAAAAAAAATATGTTACGACACTCTACACACAATATACTATTGCGATGACTATAAGTTTGTAACCAATGGATCTATATACTAATTATAATATTTTTTTGAATTCGATCAATGGGGAAACCTTATAGATTTTCAGCATGTGTTTGGTTGCGCCACTTTGATCTCATTTGATTATAAAATTTAAAAATCTACGAATACCCTTTTGAAGTAGACACTCCAATTAAGCGCACCATATTTGTTTCAATTTTTTAGGTGGTGTATTTTTAAAGTTATATATTTTTCATTTCACCGCATGTTGAAAGAGATGAAACAAAACTCGACACATGTTAAGAAACAAAAAAAACAAAAAAAACTGAAACTCACCTATACACAACAAAATCTATACCTACGAAAAGGAGATTCAATGATGAAACTAATGGTATCAAGTCCAACAATTGATTTGTAGTGTAAGGCATCCATTTTACCTTCTGAAAATGGAGAAACCTGAAAATTATGTAGGTTTCATGTCTCATAGGTTATTCGACCGTATAATTATTCGGCCAAACAATGTTTTTCCATTATGGAACCATTATTTACAACGCAAACGCAAAAAAAATTTCGTCAACTGGAAATTTTTTTTGTCGGCCGGAATTTTTTTTAGCTCACGTTCTTCTAGTTATCTGCCATCAATGGTTGGTTATCTATTCATCAACTATAAGTTATCCATGCATGATAGTAAACAATAATAATACATTACAATTTATCATATTACTAGCACACCCACGAACAAAACATGTACTCTTCAAGGAGATACACTAGACTGAATATATCCTTTGTCTAGTAACTCCTGTAATTGTATTGTTCATTTCGTTAATTATGGGATACTCATATGATATGGAGCTCATGATACTAGTGTTGAAAATGACATTAGATCTATGCTAAAATCTAAATGTCGTTTAGGTGGTAATACTGATATCTTATCACAAAATACAACTTCAAATTCCTTTAAAATAGGAAATTGTTCCAATTCCATTTTTTATTTTTCGGGCTCAAATTCTTTAATTTTGATGCCATAAAGTTGACACCCTTTCCTAATACACTTTTTACGTTGTAGTGCTGAAATTTTTCGTGTAGATAAAGGTCTATAAATTTCATTCATTGTATGATACTTATCCTCCTCATCCACACTACTAAATTTTTTATGCAAATAGTCGATAACAGCTTTATGAGATTCTAGCTAATCCATACCTATCAAAATGTCATAGAATCCTAGGGTAAGTATATTTAAATTAACTGAGGTATCCAAGTCATTAAAACCTAATAACAAATCTTTAACTATATCTGTAACTTTCCTTTTTACCTTTGTTGCTAGCTATACCAACTATGCATTTTTTTGTTTTTCCTTACTAAGTTTACACTTTTCAACTACTTTTGGTGCAATGTAACTTAACCTAGACCCTGAATCGATAAGTATAGAAACATGTATGTTCAAAACTTTACCTTATACTTCCAACATGGTGGATTGATGGTCCGCCTGCCGATATTCCAAAGAAACATTAACGATAGGGATATTCCTGGCTATGTCATTCACAATGGAAGCTTCCTGTAACATGCTTACGGGTTACTATTCCATCCTCCACTGAAATTTTCGATACTCTTTACCCCATTGCTATTGGTTGAACCTCGCCTGTTGTAATTTTTATCAGTATGACCTCTTGTTCCTTTTCCAAAAGGTGAGGGTTTAAATCCTTTCCTACGTTGATCGATATTTTCAATTTTTTTTTATTTTTCCAACTTCTACTCAATTTGGATATTTGTTTAAACAAATGGTAGCACAACTAGGCCTTTCTAATTGCTTCATCCATTGTTGAAGAATTTCAAACATAATCTTTTCCTTATACACTGGGGGTAAACAACTGATAAAACTGTATACCTTAGCTTTTTCAACTCTTAGGTATGATACATAGCATTGTAAATTTATAAACTTGGTTACAAATTATTCCATGGTTAACAATCCTAGTCTCAAATCATTGAATTATTGAGCTTTCTCATCATAATATCGTTCTGACATATACATTTCTTCAATAGGTTTAAATTTTTTTTCCAACTCAACTCTTTACTACGTATGTTATTGTCACTCTTAGCCTCCTTCCACCACATAGCATATTTAACAACCAAGATTATATTGCTTCCTCAAATTCTCCATCAAACATGGAGGGCCTTAACTTTTTGAATTCTCCCTGTAACTCTACAAGTCTTTCTTTTTGTTTTTTTGTATTCATTTCATCACCTTTCTTTAAATACTGTGGGTTATATAGGAATGCTATTTGTAGTTTCCTCACTACTGCAACTTTGTAGTGCTCCTTTTCTTTTCTTGTAAGGAACACATAATAAATATAATAATTAAATTGATAATGTTACCTTAGTATAAAAATATTAAAATTCAGAATCAAGTTGTTAATTTTACCTCAGTAATAAAAAATATTTCCATCAAAACTTTTTAAAATTCCTAACATTCTCAACTTCTCAACACTACATCTACAATCATACATAAACTTAATAATACATACTTCCATATTTTGCAACTATAAAAAATTCCTAACATTCCTAACCTTTCCTAACATTCATATATTTGCACCTATCAAAAATTCCTAACATTTCCTAACATTCATTCATATATTTGCACCTATTAAAACTACCTAACATTCATTCATATATTTGCACCTATCAAACATTCACTCCTAACATTCCCACATTCACTGCTAACATTCACTCCTAACAATGCACCTATCAAAACATTCTCTCCTAACATTCCCCCATTCCCACATTCACTCCTAACATTGACATTCCCCATATATTCATTCTTAACATTAACATTCCATTATATTCATTCTTACATTCATTTATACATTCATATATTTGCACCTATCAAAACTTCCTGACATTCCTAACCTTTCCTAACATTCATTCATATATTTGCACCTAACATTTCCTAACATTCATTCTTAACATTCATTTCAAACATTCATATATTTGCACCTATCAAAACTTCCTAACATTCCCAACATTAACTTCCTAACATTAACATTTTCATATTCATTCTTAACATTAGATTACACTTATCAAAGCATTCATTCCTAACATTCCTCTATTTCCACATTCACTCCTGACATTGCACCTATCAAAACATTCACTCCTAATATTGCACCTATCAAAACATTCACTCCTAACATTCCCCCATTCCCCCATTCACTCCTAACATTGCACCTATCAAAACATTCACCCCTAACATTCCCCCATTCCCACATTCACTCCTAACATTGCACCTATCAAAACTTCCTAACATTCCCAACATTAATTTCCTCACATTCCTAACATTAAAATTTCCATATTCATTCCCCATATATTTATTCTTAACATTAGATTGCACCTATCAAAGCATTCATTCCTAACATTCACTCCTAACATTGTACCTATCAAAATATTCACTCCTAATATTGCACCTATCAAAACATTCACTCCTAACATTCCCCCATTCCCACATTCACTCCTAACATTGTACCTATCAAAACATTCGCTCCTAACATTCCCCCATTCCCACATTCACTCCTAACATTCCCCCATTCCCACATTCACTCCTAAACATTCCCCATATATTCATTCTTAACATTAACATTCTCCATATATTCATTTTTACATGCATTCATACATTCACATATATTTATTCTTAACATTAACATTCTCCATATATTCATTCTTAACATTAGATTGCACCTATCAAAACATTCACTCCTAACATTCCCCTATTCCCACATTCACTCCTAACATTCCCCCATTCTCACATTCATTCCAAACATTCATATATTTGCACATATCAAAACTTCCTAATATTAACTTCCTAACATTCCTAGCATTCCTAACATTAGCATTCCCATATTCATTCTTAACATTAGATTGCACCTATCAAAACATTCACTCCTAACATTCCCCCATTCCCACATTCACTCCTAACATTAACATTTCCCATATATTCATTATTAACATTAACATTTCCCATATATTATTTCTTAACATTAGATTGCACCTATCAAAACATTCACTCCTAACATTCCCACATTCACTCATAACATTGCACCTATCAAAACATTCAATCCTAACATCCCCCCATTCCCACATTCACTCCTAACATTGACATTTCCCGTATATTCATTATTAACATTAACATTTCCCATATATTCATTCTTAACATTAGATTGCACCTATCAAAACTTCATAACATTTCTATCACTCTCAACTTCTCAACAAGAAACATACAAAAATTTAATAATTTACATACATTCATATATTTGCACCTATCAAAACTTCCTAACATTCCTAACCTTTACATATACATGTATATAATCCAAAAAACAATATCTAAGGTCAACGCACATTTATATAATCCAAAAAAACAATCATGAACATGTGAGTTCAATACACATATATATAATCCAAAAAAATAATCATGTACATGTGAGTTCAATGTACATATATATAATCCAAAAATTATGTACATGTGAGTTCAAAGTACATGTATATAATCCAAAAATTAAGCTCCTCGATGTCCAAATCAACTACAATATATATATATATATATATATATATATATCTACATAAAAAGAACAATATAAATAATTCTCTAAATGGAAGTCCACCACTATCCTCGACTAGGGTCTTCCCTTGGACTTGTAACAATCTACAACATGTATAAAAACAGATTATGAATATCATAAATTATTTAAAGAACTTTAAACCAAGATCAAAACATTAAAACATTAAACCAATATATCGAAGAACAATTCAATTATTAACAAAATTACCTCCAATTATCTATCATCCAATGGAGTCTTCTCTTTGCCTTTAAAAGGTGGAGTAGACCCAAGCTACAACATATATAAAAACAATTTATAAATCTTACAAATTATTTAGGCTATTTTAAACTAAATTCAAAAAAATAAAATATTGAACTTACAATTCCAACACTATTGTCCAATGGAGCCTTTCCTTTGCCTTGAAAAGATCGAAGAGACCCAAGCTTCAACATATATAAAAGCAATTTACAAATGTTAAACATTATTTAAATTATTTAAACATATATATCAAAGAACAATTCAATTATGAACAAAATTACCTCGGTGCCAATATCCACATCCATCAAAGAACCTATATCTTCACCTCCAATTTCAATATGTTCTCTTCCCTTAAAATTTAAATTTTGTTAATAAATAAATCATAGTAAAAGCAAAAAATATTAAGCTTAGCAATTAAAAAAAAAAAAAAAAAAAACTTTCAAACATAAATATGAATATGTAAATTTTAAATATACCTCTCCAATATGCTCTTCTACATTTCCAGCATTTTGACTAGTGGAGACTCTAAAATTATGTTCATTTAACAATCGAGAAAACTAAAAACAATAAACATTTACGTAACGTATTTATTACTATACATCAATTTTTTTATTATCATACATAGATATAATGTAACAAAAAGTTTAATTCAAAATAAATAAATAAAAAACAATAGATTGGAAGTACACAAACCTCTCTTATACTTGACGTGTCACTATATATTCTACCCGAAGCTATATTACGACAAAGCTTGGCATAGGCTTTTAGATCTTCAATGCCCATACAATCTAACTCATCATTTGTTTTGTAAACAAATGTTTTTCGAATAGTGGCTCGAGCCCTCTCTCAACTCAATCCAACATCAACTCCTACAAATGCCGAAGTCAAACCTTCGACAACATTATGCCTTCTAGTTGTCCCAACTTGTGATGTGGGCTCCATCTCTGATTTGTAAGTCACAAGCCTAAGTGGACGAGATATCGGAGGTGGAGGTCGAAGAGTACTAGGATCTCTAAGGGCACCTTTTCGATCGCATATCCTCCCCTTTCCAACTCCATAAAACTTGGAATGAATATCAGTATAGTCTGGATTCATTTCTAAAAAAATTTAGCATAAAAAAACCTAGCAAAATAATTAGGAACCTCATCGTTTCATGGTAATTGACCATAGGCTGCAAGAAACCGATCATATAAAAAATGTGCAAGTTCATGGTGCTTAAAATATTGGACTTTCAATGCTTTCCACTTTAGGCCCTCTTTGAAGTTGAACATTGAGTTGGCCTGTTCTCTAGTCACCCTTTCCTTCACAACAGCCCACTTGTCTGGACCCATCACTTCTGCCTTTCTTCTTTGCATCAAGACAACAAAACCATATATTGTTGGTCCAAGATCCTCATATACCTCAATGAATTTTTGTAAAGATTGCAAAACCATCTCTATACTTTGTTTGTTCTCTAGAGCGAGATCCAAACTAGAAAGATTGTTTTGTAGCTTGTCATAGTGAGCCCTACAACTTTCAAGAGTCATTTCTTAAAGACCACTTTCCCATGGAATCTCGTCTGGTAAATCTGATGGATAGATCGTAATGGGCGTACAACCCTCAGCTAGCTAGACATATTGCGTCCTTGCTCGACCTTCACCACCCTGTGTAGGATGACAAGCCTCTTGCGTACCTTGCTCTACTTCCACAATTGTCTCCCATACAGAAGTTAGAGATCCATGTTCACCCATAGATGATAAGGGGGAATCATCTCTACCACTATCACTACATCGATGATCAGATGAACGTGAACTATACAATAAGCTTGAGTCCCGAGGTGAAGTCGATAATATTCGATTTTCATTTCGGACACCAACTCCCGAAGAATGTGATGACCTCCTATGCTTCTGTCTCAAAGGCTGCTCTCTTTCCATTGGATGTGATATCTACAAGTTTACACAAATATCAATTTCTACATGTTAATTAATCAACTTCAAAGACCTAGCTACTATTAAAACTAAGATTTCAATGAAATATAAATAGAAAAACAAAGGTGGTATGGAGAAATAACATATATAAATACTGTGAGGCTTCTTCGTGATAAGGAAGATCCCTGAATCCACTAAATACACTGGTATATGATGGTTACTACGCATGTTGTATAACGTTTTGACCCCGACACATGCCATAAACTTGTTTTGGTTCAGAGGCCAAAGGTTGAAACGTAGAGTAATTTGAAGTCAAACATGCTGATCCATTAAATAATTTTGCAACTCGAGAAGTGGAAAATGCGGGGAGATAGTGTGTCAGGACTAAATATCCAGGCCTGAAGTTCGAGATCCGTAATGCCTCAATCACTAAGGGCCTAACCTTCTACATGTTAATTAATCAACTTCAAAGACCCAACAACTATAAAAACTAAGATTTCAATAAGGACCTAGATATCACTAATATTATCTAATAGTTCTTTAACTGCATGTGCATGAACTACGTTTTGCTAAGTATAAAATATAGTCTAAGGCAAGTGAAAGCACTTACCTACTCTATAGACAGACACTATTGCTGGCTACTAGCTACCTAGTAGTTATAGAGTTGTTAGTGAGAGCATCACTATTAAATATAGATAGAGCTTCTATTTCTTCAACTGAACTTATATGTATTTTGGTAGAAAGATCAGAGATAACTGAATATACTATTATTATACTCAGCATGCTACGATCTCGAAGATTTGGGGGTTCAAAAATATTGTAGGTGAATCAGCTAGCCCATCCCTGAATCTCATAGGGAGAAAGTATTTCTAGATTATTCTATGTTGCAGTCTCGATCGAACTGACATAATCTCGTAATAGATATCTGTCATTCCTTGCCTTCTCTTCGTTTTTCAGCTTTAAATACTTCCACTTCCCTTCTTCTGGGATTTGGAGTGTTTACAATGAATTATATATCCTAGTGCCTCTGGTTGTATAAAGCAATTAAGAGTAAGGGAAGTGAATCAACTGACTGCTATCAATCAACTATTGTGATTTCATGGATTTATCACATCAAATGGCAAGGACATATAGATTTCAACTTGGACTAAGGCGAGTGTCTAGGGACTGACTACATACACCTATGGATCCCCCCCATTAGTCCAGCCTATCCCTATCATTTTACGTTACACTTTTGGCTGTTTTGGTCTCCACCCCCATAATAAGATAATGCAATTACTTCTTTATACTTGCCTTTCTCTATCTAACCTTTTCTCTCTATGTTTCGGAAAAGCATGAAATGGCAATGGAACTTAATGCAATGCATCATGGACTAAGTACCATGGGACTTATACTTCGGCTAGTAGTTGTATGGACTAAAGCAAGTAGTAGAGCTTATGGACAAAACTATATAGTTATTACACTACAGCTAAAGTTGTAGCTCAGGCAAGACGTGAAATGAAAAGGTTTTGAAATCCTATCTCCTACCAACGAAAAAACATACATAAATAAATTGTTTACTTAGGGAGTTGATCAGCTCTGTCCATTTGGACAAAGTTGATCAGATCTATCCATTTGGACAGAGCTATTCAACTATGTCCAAATGGACAGAGCTCATCAGTTCTGTCCATTTGGACAGAGCTGCAACCTGTGCAGTCTTAAATGTCATTTAGAGATGCTACATACTGCAGCCGCATTAATGGTGGCATGAATTAATCATTGCATAACCCACCAAAACCCCCTAAAGTATATATTTTTATGAAGTTACTTCCCTCCCACAGATACCTTACCCTACGTGGAAACACCCCCTGCTCTGCGGTCCATTAACTCCCTAGTTCCCTTAGTTTCCATGACATAAAACATCAAATTTTCTGACACCCCCAGCTCTGTCCATTTGGACACCCCAACCATGGATCTTTTCTCTGGTGGAGTTATTTAAGCCTACATAACCATGGATTCTTTTGGACACAGCTGTCTAAATATTCTATAAATTTTCATGTACGTAGAGAATAAGAATAAGCTAATTAAAAAGTTATGGATTTTTTTGGACAGAGCTTTCTAAATATTCTATAAGAATTCATGTACATAGAGAATAAGAGTAAGCTAATAAAAAATATAGAAAAAGAAAAAACATTAACAGATTTCAAGTTTTATGTTAAATTTTGTTTAATTAAAATCATTTAAAATAAGTATTACACTTAAATCCAAATTCAAAATCTAAGATCTTATATCAATAGTGCTCCATATGTTCTTTTAATTTTTTTTGCAATCAACTATGTCCAAATTGACAGAGTTGTTCAGCTCTGTCCATTTGGACAGAGCTGTTCTACTCTATCCAAATTGGCAAAAATTGAACGTGTATATCAGCTAAAATATGCTATTTATGGGTGCGTAGAGGCCGAGAGTTTTCTTTTGAGGTTGTTGCAAAACCGGAGAAGTGGAATGTAGGCCCTGACCATTTGTATCGGTTGGAATCAGGTGAAACTGGGATTTTATTCAATATAAACTATACGATGGTGGCCCTTTAGGGAGAACGGCTCCTATCCTAGCCCCTCTTAGAACGGTTCTATCTATGATAACCGGGATTTCTCCAAGCATAATCTTTAAGACTAGTATGATTACAGTTTCATATATTTGTATATTATGCAGAATACTACTACTTATGGAGTTCTATTACACTATGCTTAACTATGAACACTTAAGCTTGTTTCTCGTTTGTATTGGAGTTTTTAACCACATGTTATCTATGGGAATAGTTCAGGTCATGGATTCTAACCATGTAAGCTTGAATAGGCTTGTAACTCTTCATATTAAACACAGCTATATTGAACACTATGTTACTTATACCGATATAAGATTTGAATACACTCTATTCTATGAGCTTATGTTGTGCTTATAACTAACCTGTATTGATTAGGGAAACTATATAAGCATAACCTTCATAACCAGTAGTGGAATCACTTGTATTACATTAGCTTACTGCCATTGTAATTATGAGCTTAGAGATTACGTGAATACAATAGGTGGAATCATTGAACAAATAGAATGGTTACCCTTGTTAATCATGTGTAATATGAAACTAGCACATAAGCTAAGCTGTACTGCTATTACTCTGTACTAATTATGTAATATATAAAGGTAATCATGTATAGACTAGTGTGTACAGAACATACATCTGTCCAAATGGGCAGCGCTGTTCAACTCTGTCCAAATGGACAGAGCTGTTCAACCCTAATTACAACACTATCTTTCCATAATAGCTTAATGGTATAGCTCTAATAAGAGTACTCATAATGATGACTTAACAAAGGTTACTGTGGTTCTTATTCAGATATCACTATGACAGTGCTTTTATTATGCTTACTTTACTAGTGCTATAATACCATAACAAGTGAACATGACTAGTGCATTGCTTGTAATTGAATTGATATGGAAAAAAACTCTACATGCTTTATCATAGTTAAAACCATTGCCTTTATATTACATAGTATTAACTCAGTACTTATTATTACTTGTAACATATGATTCTAACATTTATTATGCAAATACAAGTAAGCTATCTGTAATCTAAGAGTTAGACAAGCTTTATATAGAGTTAGACAAGCTTTATATAAGAGTTAGACAAGCTTTACCTCACAGTCAAGGGGCAGCACAACAAAACCACACCACGAAAAGACCACGTACGCCTCCACAAACAGACCTCCACGATCGACCTCCACGCCGAGAGGAAACCAGACAGGTAGAGGGGTGACAGGATGGCGGATGTACACATTAGACATCTAAGTGATGTGGAGGGGGATGACAATAAGCGACCAACCAATTGGGTGGCGATACGAGATGGGTGGCGAGATGAGATGGGTAGCGCGACGGGTGGCAGGAGGAGTAGGACGACGACAAATCGTTGCAGGCGAAAACAATGGAAATGAGGCCACAGCTGACCTTATATGGTAAAAAATGGTTCGGCTGAACAATTGTTCAGCCGAATAGTTATTGAAACATCGATAAAAATTACCGGCTAGCAATCCGTTCTATCAAATTAAACGGTTGTCGTTAAAGTTTATTCAGCCGAATAAAGGATTCGTTTTTCGGCCGAATAACTATAATTATTCGGCCGAATAAATCCATTATTCGGTTGAATAAATATAGTTATTCAGCCGAATAATGCCCGCTATGTTGTTTGGGCACCCGATTCTCACGGAAGTGTTACCCAACTTCGAATTTTCACCCATATTTCTAATAAATTTTTTAATGAGGACCCAAGTTTCCAATTTTTCCAAATTGTTCATATTTCTTGACTTGATTAAGTCTCACTAGTCTTAGGAATTTTTAATCCCATAATTAGGAAAAGCATGTTAATTATTTTAATTTGTTCCCAAGCATGAGAATTAATACTCATTTCATCTCCAAACGTCTCAATATGTATCCATCATGATTTGACATGATGTACCAAGCAAATGCATAACCAAAAACCATTTGAACTCTTCATTTAATAGCAGCTCCAAATAATTAATTCTCAACCTTAGGATTTTTTTAATCAATTACTTTGAAAAACTCTATAATAAAATCCAATTAATTAACAAAGGATGAATATGACACTTGGAGGTGTCCAATTGGACTCAAATGGTTGTAGCATTATGAAACATGAAGCTCACATGCTACTAGTTGGTCCTATTGACCAAGTCAAAAAATCAACGCTTGGTCAAACTTCTGTAATAAAGTCCAATAGTACAAGGACACATCCAAAGCTTAAATGATGATTAAAAGCCACTTATAATGATGCATATTGAATGATAACTAGAGCTACAAATTATACTTTACACAAGTAATCACATTGTATCCTTTCCCAATATCCTCATAGGATAAGTGCATAACAAAACATGAAAAATTCAGTGAATGTATTATACACGTACCAACATCTTGTTAACCATGATAAAGCATTGCATAGATTATCCTTATCTTGGGTGGAGTCACGAGTGGATGGCCAAAAATTCAAAGGCCATTCAAGTAAACTATTGATCATAGAATGCTTGAGCTACTTATGAAGAAGAGGGGAAAGCATGGGCCTCTATGACATTCCTTAGTAAGGAAAACACTAGGGAGCAGGGTGTATCACAAATGAATTATGTGCTAGAAGATGATACACCTTTGAATCTAGAAAGCCCCCCTTTATTTCTCATTTGTATAGATCTTTATTTTATTTTCACTTTGTTTCTTTTGGATTTTATTTTCACTTTTTCTTTATTTTGATATTCTTTCTATGGAACACTTTATTTCTTTGTTATCCTTTAGTTGGTAAATGAATGAAAGGTATTGGCCCTAGATGCCTGCTAGGAACCATTGATGACACAACCTTAGCTCTGATGCTAGCCATCGTCCATAGGTGTGATGAAGTTTCCACGGTAATTCTTGTTTAGAGAAAATAGGCAAAACCTCTTAATTCAAGAAGTACCTTTACCCTTTAAACAATTGTTATCGGATAAATCTACTCAAGTGAACTCTATCCAGATCTCCCTAGTCCAAGTGGATCTAAAAAAATCAAATACATAATAAACTCTACTTTACTAGATCAAACAGAATTGCAAGTTAACAGACAGATCACTTACTTGAAGTATGCAAATCCTCTTCTCTCTTTGTTGATCCAAGCTCCAGAATCTTCAGATCTTCAGCTACAAAACCCTGTAAAGCAAGTGGAAACAAGCAAACAATACACGTGTATCTAAACATGAACTGATCTAAGCTAACAGTTAAGGAAGAAAGCTCTAAACAATATCAACACAATAACATTTATAGAAAGAGATTTGTATTAATGTAATCAAGGAGATACATAGAATTACAAATAGAAGGAACATCACAACCTAGCCTTAACATTGCAATCTTCCATCCAATGATCCAAGCCAAAGCCTCCAAAACATGATAGGGATCACCTAGAAATTTCACCAGCATAAGAGTACCATAGTCCTTCCTCCCTTCACAATGGAGAGAGGGTTTAATTTATAAGGCTAAAGGGATAGAGCAGGTTGAGGATTAGGAGGAGGGATCTAAGGGATCTTCCCCATAGGTTAGGAACCGAATTCCACCTCACCTAGATGATAGGGATAATCCTCCACCTCATCCACCTTCGAGAAGGGTCATGAAGCTCCATTTTTTTCCCTCAAATTGCCATTGGTGCTCCTTCCATGAAGGGAAAGAGCACCGTCAGCGCACCTAGTAGTGGGAGACAATGCCGACACTGGTGCACCTAGAATGAAGGGAAAAGCACCATTGATGCACCTAACATGAAGGGAAAGGGCATCGAACTTCCTAAAGAGGGAAAAAAGGAAGAAAAACCTCAATATCAATCCAGTTTAGCAGATAGAAATTTGGGGATTAGGAAAAGGGCTGACACATGGATCAAGAGGACAAGATTTCAGTGTAACAGAATTCCCCCAAAGCATGAATTTAGAGGAATGCGATAGGTGAATGCTTTTTAAAGTGAAGAAATCGAAGGCAAGGATGTTGGGTGGAAGCTGCTACAGTACAACTGACTCAAATCTCATATGACTCATAACATGGCTGCAGATCAATACAATGCAGATCCATGGTAATAGAGACCGACTGAATGCAATCATGGCTACTAGACACAAACCATGACCAATACAAAGTGGATCCATGTAATATGACTCAAACAAAACTCCATTGCAACCTGAGTGAAGATATATGGCAAACAGGGTCTTCAAGCCGAACCCGCAACGATACGAATCTAACCATGTGATTACAATGTCTTGACGTCGAACATGGTAGAAACAACTTGATTACCAATCATTAATGTAAACTATTGCCAAGTGTGAGGGAAATCACCATTGATGTTAATGATTCCCAAGGTATCTCAGTACATATCATTGAATGTGAATAAAGGACTTGGAGTCAAACACTCGATGAGATCTTTCAATCAAGAGCTAATGATGTAAACTCATGTTGAAAGCGAGATAACCTGCCATTAAGGCATGCAGGCCCAAGATACTTGACTTGGTTTCTAAGTATAAGTCATGGATAAGGAGTTGAAGTCGACAGGAATAGACCCGTCGAAGGAGGGCCATGATGAATCCCCCATCATCGACATGAAACATGATCTAAGATGTTTTGGAGTAAATCGAACAACAGAGTGATGTACGAGACTGAATCTGAGATGACCAACATGATAGAAGGTAAACTGAATACAGACAGTGAACAAATGACCAAATTTCTCTTGAACATGGGAATGGCATGACTTGGAGGTATTGACACGAGAATTATACCAATCCCCCAATGCAACTGACGATGAGAGTATTCTTGGACAACTCAAAGGAGTAAGAAGAATCTAGGAATTAGTAGGACTTGAAGAAAAATGGATTACCCAAGTACTAAAATGCATGTGCAAATGAGTGCCATGTTCAAGAGTGACTATGTACTGCCATAAAAAAATTAAAACTCTTTCCCTAATTTCCCCATCACGAACGATGAGTGCCTCTCTTCGTTTTTATGAGTTCAAAGAGGGTAACAAACACTCGTTATAGCTCATCAAGCGATGAGTCCAGTCTCATATGTTTTCTGAACTTGAGAAAGGAGGGGTTCATTCCCAAAAAGGGTCCTTCATCATTTGATTTTATGAGTCCGATGAAAGCAAACTCATTCGTCGTTTCATGTTTAGAGAATCTGAAATGACTAAGAAGACTCCAAAATGGTCTTTTTCATAAATTTAGTCCCCAAGGCCCAAAAAAGTATAAAATAATACCTAGGAGAACTCTTCCGGCCATGATTGGCTGGAGTATACCTTTTTTCGTAAATAGTGCCCCTGGTCCGAAAAAGGGGTAAACTATCACCAAGAAGATGAATCTTCAGGTCCTTTTATGAGTGTGAAGAAGACAAAATCACTCGACAATCTTTTCACATTTTAAGAGTCCAAAAAGAGCTTAAAGAGGACTCTATTAAGGGGTTCTTTTTTCATAATCCAATTTTAAAGAGTCTGAAAAACAGTAAAAGTATACTCGACACCTCTTCACTGAGTTTTTAACGAGCACGACAAAGGTATAAAAAGCGCTTAGAACCCTTTTCATGTTTGAATCCAGAGCACGAAAAAGCGATAAAGTAAGCTCAAACCAGTTTTCATGTTTTAACCAGAGCACACAAAATGAAAAGTAAGCTCAACACCAGGCTTACTGCTTTTAACGAGCTCGAAGATTAGTTGAAAGAATTCTCAGGGTATCTGCTTCATTTTTTAACGAGCTTGGAACAAAATAAGAACTATGCTCAAAAGGTTGTTTCATGGTTTAATGAGCTCGGAACTAAAAGAAAGCATGCTCAAAATGGCTCCCATCGATGGGTGATTTCCCAACATGATGTCCAGTAGTTGGTACTTGCCCCCAGTATGACTGTCAAATAACTTAATCCAACATAAAGAGGTATGGTACATGCCCCCAAAGCTTCGTTTCATCTACTTTACAAGCAGATGAAAAGAAGGTTCAAAATTGAGTCTTGACACAATGGAAGAATCTGTTTAATTTTTTTAACGAGCTTGAGATGAAAAAGGAACTCTGCTCAAGGTCAGTTTTATTTTTTAACGAGCTTGAAACCAAGAATAAACACTGCTCAAGGTAACCTGTTTCATTTTTACACAAGCTTGAAACCGAAAAATAACTATGCTTGTGGGGACCTATTTCATTTTTACACAATCTTGAAACAGAGAGATAACTATGCTCGAGGGGACCTGTTTCATTTTTACGCAATCTTGGAGTAGAAAGTAACTATGCTTGAGGACACCCATTTCATTTTTTAACGAGCTTGACACAGAATGGGAACTATGCTCACGACAATCTGTTTCATTTTTGAACAAGCTTGACACAGAAAGGGAACTATGCTCACAGCATTTCATTTTTTAACGAGATTGACACAGAATGGGAACTATGCTCAAAAGGTCATTTCATGGTTTAACAAGCTCGAAACTAAAATAAAGTATGCTTAAAATGACTCCCATTGACGGTTGATTTACCAACATGATGTCTAGTGGTTGGTACTTTCCCCCATTATAACTGTCAAGTAGCTAAATCCAACATAAAGAGGCAGGGTACATGCCCCCCATTTTACCTATGATGGGAAGAAGCTAAATAGAAGGGGAAGGAACCATAAGAACATGTGGGACATTCAGGGAATTCCGATGACTAGGAGTCATACAATGATTGGGTTTAACGAAGGAAAGTTGATCAATAGACACAATATTCCCATCATGAGGAAAATACATCACTCTAAAGAGTGTGGACACTACAGCTTTCATGGCATAAACATAATCATGCCCAAGGAGTATATTGAAATCTAAGGGACCTTGGACTACCATAACATCGATACAGACCGTTTTTTCTTCCAAAGTAATAGGCAATCGAGGAAGGATCCCTCGATTAAAATCTAGTATCTGATCAGTAGCTGGCACAAGCGAAGGAGAACCTATGGCTTTCCAAGCAGTAGAGGATAGAATGCTAATAGAAGCCCCTTTGTCAACGATAGTGCGAAGTATACTCTTAGCAGTAACTCTCACAACTATCTGCAAAGGAACACTTGAATGAAGATGAGATTATGTTAAGTTACTCTAGACAAAGGAAATAACCTCACTACTTGGAGAGGGTTCTATTGAAAGAGACAAAATTTCCTCTTGCATTGAACAATCAGAACTAACTACAAAAACTTCAGCAGGTTTCAAATCACTCTCAACTAGAAGAGAGGGGGAAGACGAAGACTATGTCGAAACAACTACTTCAGTATCAACACTCTCTGATGAAAGAGTGGGATCGGGTGGAGATGACATCAAATCGACCAATTTAACTTCACTCTCCAAGAGGAGAGTGGGATCAACCAAGGATGGACTTGGATCAACCACTTCAACTTCACTATTCAAGGGAAGAGTGGGATCAACCGAGGTTAGAACTGGATCGACCACTTTCACTTCACTCTTCAACAGAAGAGTGGGGTCAACCAAGGATGGACTTGGATCAATCACTTGATCAACCAATGGGATGCCAAGGGACAACTTACGATAACCCATTGGAAGTTGTTGTTGAGGAACATTAATATCTTCCAACAACTTTGAAGCTTCATCCATGCGAGGACAAAGGTAAGTGCAGTGCATATCCTTACATAACAAGGAAGGATACTTGACCTTTCCTTTACAACTCTTAACCAAAGAGTCACTGGTTGATGGCACATCATCAGCATGATGATAAGAGACTGACGACACCGGATGTTTAGACCACACTTTTGACACAAGGGAAAGACCGAGACAATCCTTGAGAAGGTGATCACCCTTGCAAATTCTACAAGGTAACTTGGGTTTACGTGAGCCGAAAACAGGTACATCAATACTCCCAGCATGATGATCAGTGGCTGGTAGGATTCCAACATGACAATTAGAGCTTGTACCTATGACCTTCTTCTTAGTGTTCTTCTTCTTAGCCTTCCTTTTCGTCTTCTTCTTACTCGCCCATTTACTAACATTAGAGTTGTCAACATGTGAAGAGGAAGAAAGGGAAGTCTATTCAACATTCGATGAAGAAGGAGAAGGATTAACATGAGTTTGATGCTCATGTGGTAAAGGACCATAATCCGACACAAAGGGTGCATTTGGTATAAGGATTGGAGAATAACCATACAGGTAATCCTATAGTCAATCCAGGAAGGTTCAAAGTGGCCATGAAGGGAGGACCAACAACTCCACAAGGGGGAGAAACAAAAGACATACCCTGGAAAGGGTTCTCTTGACTGGTGGTCCTGGGAGAGTCTCCCATATCTGAACTCTCTAAGAATCTCTGAAGTACCACAAAAAAAAAACTACTCAAATATAAAAGTAACAAGCGAACTGTGTGAATAGGAGTGGATGAATGGTCAGGATCCTCATGGGATTATCAAGGCTTCACAAATATTGCAATGCCAACATGGCCAAAATGTTAACTCAGTTGGTCACAAGAATCCTAAGAGGGTCTCCCAATATACACTAGGTACAACGGAGCTCAAATCCATAGTGGTGTTGTCTAATGCACAACCGTACAAAAGGGGCCTTCTGATATACAATCGAGTGCGTGAAGTACCTTTCTATATACCTCAAGGGTACGTGAAAGGCTGTTCAATATACCGATGGTACGTGGAAGAACCACACAGTCCCTAGGATGTAGTGCAAGCACTAAACGACAACTTCCATGCTTAACGACGTCGGAACACGTCACTAACTTACACAGAGTTACTAAATGATTTTAAACCTAAGCGAGCATTAATTGTATCTTGAGCAGTTAAGTGGATGCACGATGTGTAGATAGGAAATGTAAAAAGAATACAAATCCTAGCTACATGACAATGCACATTTCTCTATCGATGAAAACTACCTAAGGTAGGGAAAGAGTTTTATGTTAAAGAAGACATAAATCAGAGATCTAAGAAAACCAAGTTCTAATCAAAGCCAACTATGAATCTTAACAAATCAACATCAATTACAATTCTTGAAAATACTATGAATTCTTTTGATTGAGTTTTCTCTTTAAACAAACATGAATCTGAATAATGAAGAAAAGGACAATTCTCTTTTCAGATCTACAAATAGAAAAATAGAGAGTATCTACAACACTGCATTCATTCAAAAATCAAAAGGAATATGACAAGCACCCAAACAACTCCAAAACAACCAAAATGCAACCAAAACTCAATGCCTAAGGGGAGGAAGGGTTTGGAGATCAGATCTGACTATCCAAATAGATCTGAAGAGGTCTAGAAATGTGATTAGGAATAGCAAGGAAGAGCTAACAGGTGGAGGATTGAAATTTCCTACCACAACCAAGTTATTCTCTTGACTAGTAAAGCATCCCAAAATCAACAAAATCAACTCCAAACAAAGATAATGTTGGATCTATGGGTGGTATGACTATCATATGCAACCTAAAAACCATAATCCATCAAACCAAAACCCCTAAAAGAAATAAAATCAAACTAAAAACTGAATTTCAAAGGATTGGTGCACCTCCCTCTACTGCACCAGAGCACTTATGAGGGGATTGACGCACCTACAACACTACAAAAAGTGCCTATGAGGGAACATGTGCACCTACAACACTATATAAGAGTGCAGACAATGCACTATCTCTTAAGGAAAAGAGCACCTATAGAGCCAACACTTACGACACTAAAAAATGATACCAGTGATGCTCTGTCTACACAAACCAGGTGCGCTGGTGGAGAAACAAACTAGGTAAGAACCAAATTTCCTATGGGAGAAGGGAAGAAGGTCTGATAGTGATCCAAAGAGTATTGAGAGGATGCAAGACACTCTTCAAATACAAAATACAAATGAGGGAGGGTCTCTAGCAAAAGGATTGAGAAACACATATGAAATCAAAAACAAAAGAAATCAGATCTATGTCCATCCCCGGTATGGTCGCCAAATTTGTTATCGGATAAATCTAATCAAGAGGACTCAAGCTATATCTCCCTAGTCCAAGTGGATCTAGAACAAATCAAATACATAATAAAATCTACTTTCCTAGATCAAACAGAAATGCAAGTTAACAGATAGATCACTTACCTGAATTATGCAAATCCTCTTCTCTCTTTATTGATCTAAGCTCCAAAATCTTCAGATATTTAGCTACAAAACCCTGTAAAGCAAGTGGAAACAAGCAAACAGTACATGTGTATCTAAACATGAATTGATCTGAGCTAATAGTTAAGGAAGAAAGATCTAAACATTATCAACACAATAACATTTATAGAAATAGATTTGTATTAATGTAATCAAGGAGATACATAGAATTACAAATAGAAGGAACATCACAACCTAGCCTTAACGTTGCAATCTTCCATCCAATAATCCAAGCCAAATCCTCCAAAGCATGATAAGGATCACCTAGAAATTCCACCAGCATAAGAGTACCATAGTCCTTCCTCCCTTCACAATGGAGAGAGGGTTTAATTTATATGGCCAAAGGGATAGAGTAGGTTGAGGATTAGGAGGAGGGATCTAAGGGATCTTCCCCATAGGTTAGCAACCGAATGCCACCTCACCTATATGATAGGGATAATCCTCCACCTCATCCACCTTCGAGAAGGGTCTTGAAGCTCCATTTTTTCCCTCAAATCGCCACTGACGCTCCTTCCATGAAGGGAAAGAGCACCGTCGGTGCACCTAGCAGTGGGAGATAGAGCATCGGCACCAGCACACCTAGAATGAAGGGAAAAATCACCATCGGTGCACCTAGCATGAAGGGAAAGGGCACAGGCCTTCCTAAAGAGGGAAAAAGGTAGAAATGACCTCAATATCAATCTAGTTTAGCAAAGAGAAATTTGGGGATTGGGAAAAGGGTTGACACATGGATCAAGAGGACAATATTTTGGTATAACAACCATCAACTAATTTGAAGGATGCGGGAACATGTTTCAAGTCTCATGAGTACACTTTTGGAAACTATTATAGCCTTAGATAATTTCCCAACATCGATGACAATCTGACATGAAAGGCACATTAGGTTAGAAGGTAAAAATTCTAGGCACATAATCAATCATTGAGGGTAATTGACAAGAAGCATAAGGCTTCAAAAGACCAACTCTCCTAGGTTCAGATTCAAACATCAGTGGTGACCCGACAATAATCACTAAGACTTTGGAGAATTTTGTTGGACACACTAAGGATAATATGGAGGCCATCTTAATAAAGATATCATAGAGGGGGAGGTACTTGATGTTAAAATTATAACATCATGAGTCATTCCCCAAGCCAATTATGTGCAATCTAGATTGGGCCTCATGTGTTGAGGTAGGGAATCTTGAGTTGGAATCAAGAATGACTAAGCCTTTCGTATAAAGGTTATTCCTCCTATATAGAGGTGAATTATTTGATATATCAAAGTGATGATGTTGTAAAATCTTGTTAGACAAGTTTCTGGATTTGTGTATCAAGTCAAATTCTCATGTGGACCTCCAACTATAGTAGGTACCCATGGGGTGTACCTCCTATTATAGAGTTAGTTAGATTCTCATGTGGACCTCTAGTTATAGTAGGTACCCATGGGGTGGACATCTAGCTATAGAGGTATATGCATTGCATGTTGAACCATTAATGTTGTGTGATATATTAGTAACCATGGTCACTAGATGCTATTAAGTCTCATATAGATACTAGCCACCTCTAGACCGAATTACTTTAGCATATGATCATTTGGTTCGAGAGTAATATTATATGATCACAACATCTAAAAAATATTCTGAGTATAATATGATATGATGGATAATTAAAGTTAACACCTATTAACCATGTAGTAAGATAAGAGACAAAGAGATAATGCATAGAGTAAGAGAGAATTCATTTGCTCATGAGATAAATAAGTGAAATCGAATTGACTAAAGCTTCGGTTAAATATAAATGTATTCCTCAGTTAAAGCTTCAGTTAAATTCTCAATGTATGCATCGGTTAAAGAATTTAATATATGCATTAGCTAATTAGGATAACTCACAATGGTCACTACAAGTTAATCAATCAACATGATTTCAGTTAATAATAGTTAGCTAAGTGTTAAAAGATGGACTAGTTAACTAAAATGTTTTGGATTAATTACACTAGTTAAACTAAAAGACGACACTTAAGTTAACCAAAAGACGACACTTCAATTAATTAAGTGCTTGCATGATGACACTTGAGTTATTGCATGATGATGCTTCCGTTAGCATGTTAACTAAGTGATCCTACATTTAGTCAAGAGGCGAGTTCACTCTGGAGTCAATCAAGCATCAGTTAATGTCAAATTTGAAAGGCATGGAACATATGTTATGCATGATTGAAGAATCCAATGTATTGGATTATTATCCATGAAGGAAATTCATTGTTTTTTGTGTATGTGGTGCAATATTTTCATGCAACCATTCACTATAGTTTGCATGGAAGTGATTTTAGCTTGTTATTAATGTGCTGGGAACATGGAAACTTGACACAGTTGATCTCGATTCTCTATTGCTCAATATTCTCTTTTATATAGCACCCGGGGTGCTAAAAGCAATTTGCTATTGTGTAAAAGACATTCTTTGTAATCTATCATAATTATACTCTGAATATTTGTTGGGGTTTTTCATTGTCATTTTTTTAGGGTTTTCCCCAGTGTACATATTGTGTTGTGGTTGAATCTTTCATGTGATTGAATGGTTCATTGATTTAAGTGTTCAATGTTTCCACACAAAAAGTTTTAAAGTTCAAAGATAATCATATTTTCTCAAACATTAACATGGAATAAAAGCTCATGGCATGAAGGAGCTGAGTTTTGATAGAAAAGTAGAATCCTACATAGATCTCGAGGAGTTGAGCAAAAGTTTTGAGAGCCATGACATCGATCTTTGTTCAACTGGAATATTGTCTTGAGGATACTTCTAATTTCAACACTTGGAAGGCGAGGGCGTTGAACATCCCAGAGGAACATGAATTGGATGGCTATGTATATAATGTGGTGGAGCATCCCACATCTAATGTAAGTCACATCAAATTCAAAAAGAACCTAGCTAAATCCAAACAGATCATCTATGATTCGGTAAAGGATAATTTGATGTCTTTTATCACTTTGTTGAAGACTGCAAAGGAGTTTTTTGATGCATTAACAAAATTATGTGAGAAAAAGGCCCCGATTTAAAAGAGAGAATTGAAGAGTAATGTCACGTCCCCAACCCTTACTCGGTGGAGAGGATGCGATAACATCTATCTACCTAGGAAATATAAGCCCCCTTGAACATAATACATATATAAAAATGCATTGAACTTGAAACATATAAATACACAGATGCATAATAAAATGTACATGATATATACAGCGGAAGAAAATCATTCATTCAACACATTCATGATAATTTCATAATAATTCATAAGCAAATACAGTTGCATAACTTAATTAAACAAGAATACTTATCTTTGGAGAAGCTTGTCCCGCAACCAGCTATGTCGCTGCAACATTCCACCCAACCACATGCCCGTGTGCTCTTTAATCTCTCAGAAACACTACCACCCCCGAGCTGGGCATGATTTTCCCCAAGGAGTAAGAAACACTAGCAGACTTTCCCCATAGCCAAGGATACAATAAAAATCAGTCGAGCCAACAAAGTTGGGTTTATCAGACTTACACAGGCAGTGGTTTACACTTAGCCAAATTCACATGAGACATAGCCAAGCCAACAGATGGGTTTATCAGGCTACCGGCAGAGTCATCCTTCCAGTTGGGTTTATCAGGCTACCAAGGAGGTGGAGAGACTGANCCCCAGAGCTATGAACACCCACACTGGATCTAGCCTGATTTCTAAACAATTACACACCCAACACAAGGAAGCATTCCCTTCTCTGCTACATAGTCCCTCAGGCCATGCCTTCCCTTCCAGTGCTATACAGGGCATGCAAAGAAGAAAACCAGCCTTCTAGATTGGTCTGTGAGGTTCTTTCACACACTAGGTTTATCAAGCAAGTCTAGACTCTATTTCCATTCCTTCAATGAATTCAAATGCCAAACGTGGATGCACACACAGTGATCTCAGTCTTTGGATTTATCAAAACATAGTAGACGCCAGGGATTACATACACACATAGAAATTTACGAATTTTTGAACATTGCCGGTGCCAGATCGACTGCTGCAAAATACCAAAACAAAGACGTTGCTGGACTTTCAAAACAAAGACACATAATCGAATTTAGGGCAATCGTGTTTAGGAAAACAATTAGCAGATAGGAGAAAAATGTGAGACAGAAAAATCCACACATGAAAACCAAAAATGTGAAAGGAAACAGATCATTGAAGAGGAGAAATTCCTAAAAGGTTCAAACTCCGAAATGGTTTTTCACTTGCTGGCTCCTACGTGAATGTAGAATTGGTTTGCCCAAAACATTTTTCCATTCCAAAAATGTGAGGGAAGGTGAAACATTGCTGCATGAGGGAAAGGTGGTTGTTTTTGGTGTTTTCTTTCCTAAGAAAATTTAAAAATGTTTTTCCAGAAATGGTGCTCTGCCCATTTTGAATTTCTTCCCCCTCTTCTAATCCCCCACTCCCTCATCCTTAGGAAAAATCATATCCCCATCTCATTTAGTTGCGTTGACATAGCTGACTGTGGGTTTTTAATTAAAATTACAAATTTAACATGATGTCCAACTTTGTAATGTTTAGCTAGCATAAAATACCATCGGCTCAACCTTAATTGCCGAAACATAAACACTAAATCAATGGTGGGGATTTTTTCCTATCTCCACACCATGATTATTTACATCATATTATTTAAATGCAAATGGGGTCAAAACCAGGGTGTTACAAATAAACTTTGAAACCTAAAGATGGAGAAGGACGAGAAAATGGCATCATTCTTCACCAAGATCTCTTAGGTAAGAAATAAACTTTCTAGTATCAAAGAAGTGGTGGATGAATATGGTCTTCTTCAAACTACCATTGAGGGTCTCCCTTCCACATGGGACACATTCTTGGATGCAGTAAATGGAAAAGAGGTTCAACCTAAATTTGAGAGGTTTTGGAATGACTTCCTTCAAGAGGAAGGGAGAATCCATAGCAAGACAATGTGCGTTGAAGAAGAAAACCTTTCCCTCACGACAAGGATGAATAAAGGAAAGAAGAACTTTTGTCAAAAGAAGTTTTCCCATCCAAATAAGAAGGTATACATCAAATACTTTTACAAGTTGAAGATCAAATGTAGCAAGAAGGGCCATTATGTAAGGGAGTGTCAAGCAAAGCAAAAGGGTAAAAGTAGGTTTCATGCTCCTATTGCTATAGAAGATGAAACTACTCATAAGAACTTATGTGAGGAAAAATATGATGATCAAAAGGACTATTTCCTTTAAAGTTCATCAGTAGAAGAGAATTCGCTCTAGTTTTATTAGGACCCTAATTTTCCATGTAGAGGCTCTCTACCTCTTGCATGAGATCAAATTTGTAAGTTAAAGTTGTAGTGAAGAAAGAAGATCAAGAACTAGGGACTCCAGTAATCTCCGTAAGGAAGCATAGATCAAGATGGATCCCATAAAATGATAAAAGATAAGTATTTGTATTTTTTATTATCATATACTCTTATAAATCAGATCTAAATAGTTTTGAATGTGTTGTTGATGCTTTCACAGGTAGTGATGTTGAAGCTTGTGGAGTCCTTTGGTGAATTATGGAGCTTCTCGACGTTTCAGGCAGACCAGTGTAGCCCTTCTTCAGGAGATACAGTCAAAATCTTAAATTTACAAATTTACATATATATAATAATTCTTATTATTAGGTCAAAATATTAAAAACTTAAAAATAGAAATTATTAAAAACGTTAATAATTTTTTTTATAGAAAATAATAATGATTATAATTTTTCTAATTAGTATTTACACTTTTTAAAACTAAACGATAATATTAGAACTGACTACCACTTTATTTAAACTTAAAATTGATATAATTTTCCACTATTTAAATAAGAAAACTTAGGTCATAATTGACAAGGCGAGATCCTTCACATCGTATCTCCTGAAGAAGGGTTGCACTGGTCTGCCTGAAACGTCGAGAAGCTCCATAATTCACCAGAGGACTCCATAGGTTTTGAATGTGTTTCGTTACTGCTATATAGATATATGTATTCCTAGAATTATGAACTATGTTATAGTATAACATGTTGAGCACATGGTATCTCTTTTATTGGGAAATAGTAAAATTGATGAAGTACATGTTATGATTAAGTAAAGAAGAATATAGGGTTGTATAACATTACATGAGATATGAATGGTGGTTATGCTGAGACATTAATTAAAATATGTACATATCTATGTGAACCATTTTGATTGCATTGAAGCATTCATATGATTGAATCTCATGATTATGCAATGTTGCTAACCATTAGACTAAATTTGAATTGTAGTGAAAGATAATATGCTATGAACCGCAAGAAGGTAATGACAAGTATTGGAAGTGAATTCATTCTGATGGAGGATCCCAAAAGAGAGCAGGATGATTTGAAGTAGGAAGCTTCTAGGAGCAGATCAGGAGGTTCCTTTTTTTATGGGAAGAAGCCTCCAAGTTATATATATCCACAATAGAATCCCTAAAGCTATTATAGAATAGAAGACTCATGGAGATATTTGGCTATCCTTTTTGCATTCAAATGATCGAAATAGCTTCAATATGATACAAACATGGAGGAGCATGAGACTCCCATGCTAAAGGACCTGGATTCTAGTTCTCCCATCCAGATGTTGAGAGGGAGAAGTTAGATTCACTAGATATTGAAGAACCAGTAGAATTGGTTGATGAACCTACTACGAAGAGGAGATCTACATGGTGCTCATATATAGAAGGAAGCATATTACAATACTCAAGAATCTTAGAATGATTCTTGGGGTTAGAGGTGTGGTAGAAACCAGATGAGTTTTTTCTGAGTTAAGGAAGATACACAACAGAGATCCTGAAGAGATTCAGGGTAATGGACTGTAAGTCCATGGACACACATATAATGAAGAGTATGAAGTTGATTTATTCATATTTGGAGGATCTCTCAAACAATTGAGGAGATCCTAGATGTACTGGTTAGCACCAGGACGAATATATGATTTGTAGTAAGTACATAGACATGCAAAACAATGCAAGTGTTGCGATACCTACATGGTACATTTGGATATGGACTCAGATATGTCTCGAAAATAGAAATAAAAAGGTTCCTAGTAAGTTATATTCAAGACATGCTGAAGAAAGGAGCAATACAACTCCAGTACATCTCCATAGCTGAGCAGATTGCTAATATGCTTTCTAAGCCCCTATTCAAAGTAAAGTTGAGTAATTCTGGGAAAATCTTGATGTATTACAGAAAGAATCCTCTAGTTGAGAGGAAGTATTGATGTTTCTCCATAGGAAGCAACAGATAGACAAAATTCCCACCAGTTATTCATGTGGGACATGCATTAGAAGTTTTCCCCACCAATAATCCATGGAGTGATGCATGACTCATATGACAATCAACCATAAAATAGTATATGGCTAAGACATGTAGTGGTATATGGATCATATTATCTATTTAGTGGTACACGACTCAATTAAGACATGTAGTGGATAAGCCACTTAGTTGCACATAACTCAGATAAGCTTTGTAGTGGTACATGGCTCAGTTAAGTCATGTAGCAGATAAGCCACTAAGTTGCACATAGCTCAAATTAGTCATGGTACATCACTAAGACATCCAGGGGCTGTCGTATCTCTTATGGGGTGCACTCACATGAATAGAGACATAGTCAAATATATTAGATGACTATCCGATACTTGAGAGAGTTATAGCAAGTTGAAACAGTTGATCTCTATTCTCTATTGCTTAATATTCTCTCTTATCTAGCACCTGGGGTGCAAAAATCAATATGCTATTGTGTAAAAGACATTCTCTGTAATCTATCATAATTATACTCTAAAGATTCACTGGATTTTTTCATCCCCATTGTTTTGAGGGTTTTCCACATGGTACATCTTGTGTTGTGGTTGAATGTTTCATGTGATTCAATGGTTCATTGATTCAAGTTTTCAGTATTTCCACACATAAAGTTTTAAAGTTAAAGTATCATCATAGTTTCTCAAACATTAACACTTGAGTTACTTAGTCATATCCAAATCAATCGGATTGTTCAACAAGTAAGAGTGGATGGATGGAAGATGGATAAGGACAAAATATGGAACCAAGGGATTGGTTGTGATCCGTGCAATACTCCAGAGACTATTCCAAATACAAGTATGCCTATTAAACAAATACCACTACTAGATGTAATTTTATACAAAAAATCATACTCACCATGCTCATAAGAAGATCACAAGTGTAAAATAGTATTTACAACTAGTCAACCAATCAATATAAATCATACATTCCATACACAACATCCTCTAGGCATGCATATAATATAAAAAATGAAGTACAAGGATCCATCATAGGAAACATATACAAAAGTGGAAACCAATACCCAAGCCGAGAAATATTAAGGCATCACTGCTCTGCAACACTACCCTGAAAAACAAAAGTAATCCAACTCTGATATGCTCTAGAAAAAATGAGGTATAACACCCCATACAACTGGAGGTACAACAAGGCTTTAAACTACGGTTGTAATCAATACTTTTATTTTTGTTATTATCATATACATTCACTTTCTTCTCTATGTGAGTAACAATCAATGTGATAAAAAATACAAAAAACACATGGGGAACACTAACAAAATTTTGTCAATTTTTTTACATTTATAATAGGATTTTAGGGTGATTTCCCACTATTTTGTTATGTTAGTTTCAACTTTTAGTTCCTTGATAAAAAACAAACTTATAAAAAATTGCACAAGTAGAAAAAAAAAATATTTCCAAGAAGAAACTTGTCAAAACCTAAGTATTTTAGTTAACCTTCTTCTTATTCATTCTCGCGTAAGTATTTTTAGTGAGGAACATAGAAGGAAACTTGAGAACCTATTCACCTCTAACCATAAGTACCAATGTTGGTTTGTGTCTTGAATAACTAATAAGAGTGATTAATAGTTGATGCTTAAGATATTCAACCATCAACATATTTGGTGATTGTACTAGGGGTAATAACCTAATTCATTAAGCAATCTCGTTGTTGTTCTATCTTATTACATATTCAAGAAATCCCTTTCATTAAGCATATCTGCTTGCTAACTTTTTCCTTTACTAACTATTTTAATAATTTCGTGACCTTACCTAGGAGATTATAGCTTGGGATATTTATTGATTCCTACAATCATATTAATATTTATAATCAAATTTACAAATTGGTTTTATGAAATTTGGTTGCCTTGCAAACTAGATATATTGAAGGACAATTTACTCTTATTGATAACATTCTTTATTCTAGACTTTCCCCATTTTAACGAATGGATTAGGGGATGCTTTTGTCTCTTTTCTGGCTCTATGTATGGTGCTTTAACACAAATTACCAACTGGTTTTATAAACCAAACTACTATGTCTTCTTGTTTATTAAATTATGTATTTGGTACTATTGAATCTCAAGAGTAGCTATACACATATTAGGAGTTCATATCCTAAAATATTGATATCCAAGAGAGGATATCTCTTGGATAGATTAAAATTCATTCCTCTTACTAGAGTTAGGAATTGACTTCGATAGTCTATATTCACTCCCCTAATATAGACCAAATGAATCAAGGGTGAATACACAAAATATGAGCTTTTGTATACAACCCAAAGACAAAAAAGGTCCCTTCATCACCTTAACCATTAGTTTCATTATTCCTTTCTAATTTTGACACTAAAATTTCCAATTTTGCATTATCCTTTCTCCTACATATTCACATACCTCACAAATTTCTGCCTCTTACTTTATTAGTAGCATGAATAACAACTATGCACTAGTGCAGTCCACCACTAATCCTCGTAAGGTGACACACAAATATGGATTGTTTCAATTTGAGGAATATGTTTATGCCACATCATGACACATGCCTTCTCCCTTAAAACTTACAACTACCACTACCCCTTTTCTGAACTTTAAAGAATACTTGTCAAGATTCTTATGTGAAGGTGTTACAACAACTAGTCAACATACGAGTGTCTTTTTAAATGCTTGTAATAACATAGGGGCTAAAGATAATTTTGTATGTATGTGAATATTTGTCAATTCCTTAGAAGGTAGAGCTTTTGTAGAATTCTTTGACTGGCCCCCAATTATTTTTTCCACATGGCATAAACTTGCTTGTTGGTTCAAGTCCTTCTTTGAGCAAGTTCAAATAACTTTTGACTTGGTGAAAAATTACAATCAATTGGCCTGTAAGCCAAGTGACATGATCAAATATTTCAATCTATGTTTTACTAAGTTATATATAATCTCTTTCTAAAAATGATTAGGCCCATTAATTAGGTATCTTTGATGTTGTATTAGAGAACTCTACCTCATACCTTTTGGAACTGATTAGAGGAATATAATTCTTAGAATAGTAATCCAACACCTTAGTACCTTAGTCTAAGTCCCTAGTCAATTTTATTGCATTTGTGCAATAATACACTATGGTTTTGGACTTAGGGTGCTTAGTTGGGAAAAATAACCAGTTAAATTGGGGCATTCACACCCACATGAGCGCTCTAGCTCAGTCAAACCTCCACATGTGCATACTTATCATTTTTGGTGTGCTCCCATTCATTTAATGTGGACATTGTGGTTGACTAGGAGCACCAGAGGCGGATTTTGTCCAATTTTGGACTGATTTTGTGCATTTAATGCCACCTAAAGCCTCTCACTCACCTTATTTTGCACACCCATGCTTTCCAAGGAGTAATGATTTCTCCAAGTCACTTCATCCACGTCCACACAACAATTTGTGGCCATTTGGGCCAATTTGGAGTGATTTTGGCACACTTGGGGGGATTGAGGCCAATTTGGCCAATTTCACATATACAGTCATTTTGGGATTCCCAAGCCTCACGAACCACTTCAAATGTAATATAAACCTGTTACTAACATATTTATATGTTATACACTCAAATAATAACCTATTTCAGTTCACATTGCATGTGTAAAATTGTTCTCTTTTAATGGTTTTTTTGTTGGTTTTGCATCAAATTTGATTTGTGAGTTTCTCTAAGGATCCTAGATATCGGTGTAGATCGAAATTATCACATGGTATCTGAGCTAAGTGTATTTTAGTGATTTGTAGATCAATCTTGAGTGTTTGAGCTGCATTTTTTAGAGAAATTCCAGATAAAATTGAGTGTTTTTTTGCAATACTTTCAACAAATTCGTCACCATTAGTGTAGGCAGAAATGGAAGCTACCCACATATTGCTTACACCTTTCAATTTCTTCGATTGGAAGGAAGAAATGGTTATTCAATTGAGATCCAAGGGTCTCTACAGAGTTACCATGGGCCCATAGGTGGAGCCAAACTCTGTTGTAGAGAAAGCCAAGTACTTCAACATATTAGATGAAGCATATGGATTGTTATGCCTAACTATATCAAGAGAGATTTTGTTCCACATAAACAGTTTAACAACCCCAAATGAAGTCTGGGTAAAACTAGAACCACTCTTTGGGAAAATTGATGAATTGAGAGGACATAAGCTTGAGAACGAGCTCATCATCCTGAGCCCAATGCATTTTGACACTATCTAGGAGTTCTTCACAAAGTTAAAGTCACTTGTGCTTGAACTAAAGCAATGTGGGATTGAGAAGAAAGAGGATCAATTGATACTGTCCATCCTTTTGAAGTTGGGGCTAGAATTCTCAGTCTTTGCCAGCACCTTTCATTCTGGCAAGTTGACACTTCGAAACTGGAAAATTCCAAGTCTAGCTAACTTCATGGAATCCCTCACCCAAGAGCAATACAGGCTCGTACAAATGGGCACCGTCAAGGCTAAGGATCAATATTTGGACATGGTGGTTCGAATGCCTCCAAGGGAAAGCAAAAGGCAAAGAATTCGAAGCAGCCAGAGAAGAGATAATCGAAAAAACCCAAATCCAGTGATGGGGGTTCAAATCCTCCCAAGGAGAAGGACAAGAAAGGGAAAGAGAAAACCAAATGCACCTATTGCCACAAGGGATGGAATCTATAGAGATCATGCACGAAGAAAACCATTGAACAGATGGTGCACCTGATGGAGAAAAATAACATCCCTGTCCCATATGGCGCAAGGAAGAAAGATGCCACCTCTAGTTCAGACAAAAAGGAGAAATGTCATGCCTTGGTAGATGGTAATTCTAATTCCTCATCCTTCATCATTGATTCAGGGGCTTATAGAAACATGGTTTCCACCAGAGAGCTCTTCTCCTCCATGCATTTGAATGTTGGCCCAGCAGTTTGAATGGGAGATGACTCTGAAATACAGACCAAGGGAATTGGTAGGATTGATTTAGAGCATGGTTACTTCAGTGATGTGCTATATGTACCAGAATTGGCAGAAAATTTGTTGTCAGTCTATCAATTGACCCATACAGGAGAAGCCAAGAGAGTAACATTTACTCCTGAGTTGGTAGAGATAGCAAAGATTTCTATAGACCAAGTTGTGGCAATTGGGTATGCAGACCACCATGGGAGGATGTACAAGTTTTCAAATTTCCTCCCTAGTTACAATGACCATGTGCTCCTCTCACATACCGATGCAAAAATGACTATATGGACTCAAGCAAGCCCCTAGGGCTTGGTATGCAAAAATGGATGCTTTCTTGCTCTCTCTCGGTTTCATTAGATGCAAATCTGATCCAAATGTATATTTGCAGCAACATGATGGTATTTTTCAGGTTATTGTTCTCTATGTATATGAACTCTTGATTAAAGGGAGCTGCAACACTTCAATTGGTTCAATTAAAGCATCTCTACATAGTGAATTTGCCATGACAGATCTAGGATTGCTAAGGTAATTTTTGGGTTTGGAAATTGAGCAATTTGAAAGGGGCATCATGCTGAGTCAACAAAAGTATGCTTCAGACCTAATAAATAAATTTAACATGGATGATTTTAAGCCATCCAAGTTCCCTTTCCTTTATGGCATTAAACTAGGTGAATTTTGCAATTCTCCATTGGTAGATTGTACACTCTATAGGCAACTAGTTGGTGGCTTGCTCTATATTACAAATACAAGACCTGATATATATTATGCTGTAAGTGTTGTAGCAAGGAATATGCACCAGCCACATGAGATCCATTGGAATGAATCCAAAATAATCCTCCAGTATGTCTATGGAACAAAGAATTTAGGGGTGCACTATGCAGCTAGTGCTTCACTTCAACTAGTTGGATTTTCTGATTTGGATTGGGATGGAGATCCCACTGACAGAAAATCAACTTCAGGTTTTGTTTTCATGCTTTATGAAGGACCTATTTTTTGTTCAAGTAAGAAACAACATACCATTTCTCTTTCTTCAGCAGAGGCTGAGTACAGGGCAACAATCAATGCAGCTACACAGTGTGTTTGGTTGCAGGGAATTCTTCGAGAATTTGGTGTCACAATTGATTCTCCTACCAACATTTGGGTGGAAAATCAAAGTGCCATCAATATATCTACTGATATATTTCAGATTCAGAGAAAAAAGAATATTGAGATCCATACGCACTACATCCGGGGATTAGTGCATGACAGGGTGATTTCCTTGCAGTATTTCCCATCTACCGAGCAAACTGTCGATATTTTCACCAAGAATTTTATAGAGAATACCTTCACTCACTTGAGATATTTGATTGGAGTGAGTGATGGATGGTTATTTCTGCTATTAGTTGCAGGTTTCAGCCCCATGTCCATTCTTGATGAAAGGTTTTGTCCCATGTGGTTTTCCTTCTTTTCCTCACTTCATATGGACAAATAAAATTTATGTTATGTATTGAGGTGTCTTGAGCCTTTGTTGCGAATGACTCCCACTTGATTTTATGTGCTGTACTAATTTTTTGGTTAAGGGAGGGTGTTAGAACAATATTCCAACCCCTTATTACCTTAGTCTAAGTCCCTAGTCAATTTTATTGCATTTGTGCAATAATACACTATGGTTTTGGACTTAGGGTGCTTAGTTGGGCAAATAACCTGTTAAATTGGGGTATTCACACCCACATGAGCACTCCAGCTCAGTCAAACCTCCAAATGTGTGCCCTCATAATTTCTGGTGCGCTCCCATTCATTGAATGTGGACATTGTGGTTGACTAGGAGCGCTAGAGGTGGATTTTGTCCAATTTTGGATTGATTTTGTGCATTTAATGCCACCTAGAGCCTCTCACTCACCCTATTTTGTACATCCATGCATGCCAAGGAGTCATGAATTCTCCAAGTCACTTCAGACACGTCCACACAACAATTTGTGGCCATTTGGGCTGATTTGGAGTGATTTTGTCCCACCTAGGGTGGATTGAGTCCAATTTGGCCAATTTCACATGTACAATCATTTTGGACTTCCCAAGCCTCACGAACCACTTCATATGTAATATAAACCTGTTACTAACATATTTACATGTTATATATTCAAATAATAACCTGTTTCAGTTCACATTGCATGTGTAAAATTGTTCTCTTTTAATGGTTTCTTTGTTGGTTTTGCATCAAATTCGATTTGTGAGTTTCTCTAAGGCTCCTAGATCTTGTTGTATATCAAAATTATCACAATAATATCAATAATATAGAGTTTTTGTGCACTCTCATTTAGAGTTTGAATAATAATCCTTATGAATAGGTATTCCCTTAAAAGACCCTGAAAATAAAATTGACATGTGAGTAGTCTTACAACTAGTTCAAGATATGAAAAATCATATAATTTTCTTTGAAAGAACCATGGTTATATATTTTACTACAAGATCATCTTCTCAACCTCCACCTACACCTTCTTATTGACCATTTCATCCCTATTTTCCTCCTCATATATGGTTCACTTTCTATGAATATAGCCATGACCTAGAAACTTACCAAAGAATGCTTACATAGTAGAAAACCAATTAACTTTATGGAAACTCTTGATTGGGTTGATGAGAAAGATGATTTTTTTCCATAAAAATAAGACGACAAGCCCTCTAGGCATGAAATAGATTTTGTTGTCCCAAGTAAAAGTACATCCAACTATTTCAGGGATAGAAATTCAACCACTTCTACTAAAACCAACAATTAGTTAGTGATGTTCATCCCTTGAAAAAATCATTTCCAACACCTAATTTATGTCCATAATATATAATGAAGGATCTTATCTAAATTAAACCCAATATGACCATGTTTGATGCTTACAAGACTCCTAAGTAACAAGAAAATCTTACTAAATCCTTCATTGTCATTAAACAACCCAAGAATCAATTATCATCTAGAGATGCTCAAATAAACATAGTATCTCTATAGAAAGAGGGAAATAGGGAATATCAGGTAGAGGTTACTAGTTCTTTTCGGATTGGCATAATAATCCTCCATTCTACTATTCGATGAAAATATTTGATAAATTAACCCAGTGTTTCCTTGTTGATGGAGGTCTGGTTCCTCACGTTATGTCCAAGTTGATTGTGGAACAACTTGGACTATCCTATAAAAATGGAACTCCTAGAATGATCATTTCCTTTAATAAAAAATAATAATATATGCTAGCTGAAGTTAAGGACCTAAAATTAGTTATGTGTGATTGCCCTAAAATCAAAACTACTAGCAATATCTTGGTAATGGACATGGGTGTAAGAAATTATTTTATCCTTCTAGGATTTGATTAACAAAACCTTATGGGTGGGTATCTTTCACCCTTGGCAATACTCATGTAGTATTCCTAGAAATGTGAAAAACATCATTGTTCAATGAGAATAAAGGACAATCCCTTAAATTGAATGACTTCCACATCCTAATGTTATTGATACTAAGATTTGTGTAGATACTCTATCTTCATGGAAGAAGAAGATGTTAATAGTGTGGATATTGTTCCCAATTGTGATGATGAGGTTTGGGACATGAAATTTAATGGTTAAAAACATCGTTTTTCAATGAGAATAAAGGACAATCCCTTATATTGAATGACTTCCACATCCTAATGTTATTGATACTAAGATTTGTGTACATACTCTATTTTCATGGAAGAAGAGGATGTTAATAGTGTGGATATTGTTCCCAATTGTGATGACGAGGTTTGGGACATGAAATTTAATGGTTTTTCTTTAGGTAAAGGGTGTGATGTAGGTATTGTATTATACTCATTTATAGGAAAATTATGGTTTTTCTTATAGGCTTTTCTTATGCCTATAGTATTGGAGCTTTCCTTGCTAAGAATTCCCTTTAAGACTTTAGAATTAGATACAAGTCATTTGCATCTGTGAATTATTGATTTGTTTTCCCTAAATGAGAACAAAAAGGATGACTCACAAAAGCTTCAACTCAGGCAAGATATTATTAAGAAATTTTCTCATAAGGAAACAAAGTTTAAAAACTTGTATTTTTTGTAATGTGTCTTGTTATGGAACTATGTTCATGTTGATAAAGGTAAGAATAGTGAGTTCAAAAAGTTGTGGATTAAACCATATACAATTTCTTATGTTCTCTAAAACAAGGCCTTTAAGTTGAAGGATGTTATATATATAGGAAAGAAATACATTATGATATGTTGTTGTTCTATATATATATATTATGGAAAGAAATACGTTATGAGATGTTGTTGTTCTCCTTGTTGTATCTTTTAATTGTTTTTTTGTTTGTTGTTTACAATTTTTTGTTTGAGCTATTGTTTAATTTCACATTTGACTTAATTTTCACTTATATTGCAGTCATGTTTGGTTTATGCACTTTATTTCATGTTTGGTTCTCTCAGTATAGATCTTTGAATTTCATTCATATCATTATGGTTTGATGCTTTATGGATCATGGTAAATACAAATATTTATTAAGGATTTTTGTTTGTTTTTAGGCTACATTTATTACATATTTCTTATAACTACATGAACAAGTTTATAATGGTTTTATTTTGTTTAAATAAAAAAATTGTTGTTCCATTTGGACCATGAATGCTTAAATGTAATTATGCATTCCAAGATAATAATAAACATAAAATATATAATATACAATGAAGTTAATTTAACCACAAGATACAACAATAACTAGCAATACACCATGTCTACATTAACCATAAATATAGTACATCAATATTAACCACCATGAATGCTTAAATGTAATTATGCATTCCAAGATAATAATAAACATAAAATATATAATATACAATGAAGCTAATTTAACCACAAGATACAACAATAACTAGCAATACACCATGTCTACATTAACCATAAATATAGTACATCAATATTAACCAACATCATTACCATCTAATAGGATAATTTCCAATTGTGCAACTATAAAATCTCTAAGTATTTCAAATATATGCACATAACCAGAATTAAGAATAGTCGAAAGAAATACATGGAAGTAGCATCAAACAATAATATGGGCAACAATTTTTTTTGGGACAACTCTCCTCCCAACCACCCCCGTTTTACTAATGTATATATTCAATATTAAAATGGATAATGCCAGCTATGTTCAAATAAATTTGGATAAGATGCTACTTCTATTATGAAGCACAATACATCATATAATTATAACTCTGTCTCTTTTAAAACAAATCACGATAACCTCCATTCTTTGTTAATAACACTACCTCCCTATAAGAGTTGGGTGGTTTAAGAAGTGAGGATGGATTAAGAGATGCCTCCCACCTCACATCAAACTACCCGATACACAATCCAAATGGTAAACGAACTATTTTTGGGGGACCCAAAATCAGGATATGTGCCAATAACAAACTTAATGTCTATATATTAAAATTTATGGAAATAAAAACATAAAACAGTTAAAAAAAAGTGGTAAACAAATCCTATAATTTGAACCCAGATAACTTGCCAAAAGACAAGATCTCTACTTGAGCTACATTCCCACAAAAATATACTATTGAAAGTGTAGATCTAAATTGGAACTAGAATAAGCTAGTGAAAATTAGAAATTACAAAAACATAATAGGTAAATGGTAAAAAATGAAAACATAAATAGAATATGGTAAGGGAATGTTATGATTTTGACCCATATGGCTTACCAAAAATAAATAACTGTACTTGAGATACATCATCATAGATATCTACCATTTAAAATGTAGATATGAATTGAAATTATCCTAACCTATGCATGCAAACAAGCGAATAATCCAAATCTTAGATAAATATCATTTTTTCATACAAAGGGAAAAATAAGTAATAAGAAACATATGGGTTCCATGATTTGAACCTAGATATCCTTACAAGAATTCAAGGGTGTTCCTTAGGCCACACCCAAGAACCAAGATCTGTGCATTAAGTAAAACCCCATAAATGACATTTTTTTCTTCTTTCTTGATTAATCGTGCAACAACAAAACAATAATAAACATTCACAAATCAATAAAGGAAAAACAAAGTAAAAAGGAAGGAAGGAGAAGAAGGAAAATGATAGTCCATTACCTTCCTCATGAAGGTTCCTCCATCAAATCCTAACATCCATGCATGGAACCCTAAACCTGCAACAATAAAGAACAATAAACATTAACAAATCACTAAAGTAAAAGTAAAGTAAAAGAGGAAGGAAGAAAGAAATATAAGGGAAGCGGGAACCCATTACCTTCATTATGGAATTTCTTCCATGAAACCTTATCCTCCATGCATGAAACCCTAAACCTACAACAACAAAACATAATACAAATTGGGAAATTAATGAAGGAAAATAAAATTAAAATAGGAATGAAGGAGGAGAAGGGAAGGGAGAATCCATTACCTTCCTTATGTATATTCCTCAATGAAACTAAAACCCAAGCGTCCATGAGGATGAAACCCTAAGGGAAAAAAGGAGAAGAGAGAAGAAGGGAAGAGAGAAAGAGAGATGAAATGAGAAAATAATGAAAGAGTAGATATTGTGTGATTTTATGAAGAAAAATAAGAGATTACAATTAAAATAATAGAAATGCCCTCACACTCATGAGTATTGAGACACATGGCTTATTTGATATTTTAATATTTCTTAAATCTTGTTTTCAAAAATTCCCCCCACTTTTATTTGGTTACTTAGGGAACTTGAAACTAAAGTTAGAGCTAAAAAGGTGGCTAAATTTGGTGCTAAAAAGGAAGTTAAACTAGGCGTTAAAAAAAACATATACCTGCCACTAAAATGAAGCTAAACCTAGTGCTAAAAGTAGGCTATTCTTAGTGCTAAAATTGTCACTATTAGAGTTGATTTTAGATCAAGTAGGTGCTAAAAAGGAAGGTAAAGTTAATGCTACAATGGAAGCTAAAGTCACCACTAAAAGGAATTTATTCCCGAGAATAAAGATGACACTAATAATGACGACGTTTGTGCCAATTTTTTTTAAAACTACAAAAATCACTAAAAAGGTTAATGAAAGCTAAAAAGAATAATAATCACAAGTTGTTGAAAACACACTTCAACTGGGAGGGAGGGTAAATCGATATAAGACAATATTTTATTTATTTAAACATGCATTGACCATAAGAAACCAATCATGCAAAATATTTACCACATCACGCTTAAGTTATGTGGAAACCCTTTTAGGAGAAAACCAAAAAAAAATATTTATAATTTTGTAGGAATCAACCTATAGTTACAAAAATGTGTAAGAAACAACCTACTGCTACAAAAATTTAGGCGCCCACCTACTGGAGAGACACCAATTCCTACTACTAAGCACCAATTTAACAAGAAACACCAATCTCTGTTTAAACAACACTAACCTTCAATTACAATATAACTTCTTCAATATATGATGAACATTTGCATAGCCTTGACCACGTCTACTTGCTACTTTTTCTTTAACCACTTCTGCTTACTACTTATGCCTTCTCCATGTCTGCTCTCTATTTATGGGTTTACCAGATATATTTGTTATTTCTACATTTTCCATATCTGCTTACTTCTACCTTTGCAAAATCTATTTGATATTTTTCATTTACTAGATCTTGATTTGTTTGCTATTTTTACCTATTCATATCTTCTCACTTCTTTGTCACTCTCTCTTTTTGTAATGATATTCAATTTTTACACATATCATATTCTACTCTTCAAATATTCCATTTCTACTCACTTCAGACACATCTCTTCAAGTGTACCATTTATTGAGATACATCATCATGACCCATATTGAAAAAACGTGTTGATTCATTCATTAAATACTTATTTATTTTAATTTCACCTTGCAAAACACCATGGGCCTCCAAAACCATGGGCTTGAAACCATCAATTCCAAAACCATTTGTAAAAGACTTTCTACATGCACTTTTACTTCCAAAACCATGAACTTGCAAAATATTTATTTAACTTCTTTATCTGCATTTTTAAATGTACTATTAAAATTCACTTTTTATTTTTATTTTTCATGTGCACCCCCTTATCTGTCTCTCTCTCTCTCTCCACACACACACACACCTACCCACCCACCCCCACACACATAAATAGAGAGAGATGCTTCCCTTTGCTTGCAAATGCCTTAGCATAACATCGATGACAACATGTTCAATGTAATGAATTAATAATGCAATAAATGGAAACTTGTTCAACAATCTCACACTTTGTCGTTGATGGAAATTGTGATGAAATACATAATCCACTAGAAATAGAAAGAATCCCTGCCTTTTTGAAACTCTTCCCCTTGTTGCAATATTCTCCCTATCTGCAACTCTCTCCCTTTGACATCAATGGCAAAGAGATACTCCAATTGAACTTTTTATTCTCCTTAAGCACTTAGTGACTATATGAGATCGATATTACTCCCAATTTCTATCTGAGATACTAAAATATATTTTTGGGAAGGGGTTTTTTGGAAATATACTCAATATTTTTTTGGGTGGCAATATATTCCAACTTGATATTCTGTTTTTCTAATTGTTCTCTTGAGAAGTGATATTGATTGGAATATGGTTTGTTTTCGAGTGCATAACAAGATTCTTTGAAATATTACTTGTTGTTTTTTTTATAGATTTGATAATTATTTCCCTTATGAATTTTATTGAATTTACGCAATAGATTATTCATAAAAAAATTATACACTGAAAGATTCAACCATATGTTACACTCTAAATAAAATGAATGATCAATAAAAAAATAAGGAATACAATACAATACATGGACCATTAAATAGGTATCATCGTGCCTTTTCAAATGTAAAAGGAACGTCCTTTACTGTTTATTTAAATGCTTAATTAATTAATTATTATATCATATTTTAATTATTGCCTTTCCAATGGTTTCATAAAACCATGGTATTTATTTATTTTATCTTTCCATTTTCTCTTATTTATATTATTTATATTTATTTATTTGCACATACCCTCAACTTATTGTATGTAAAAAGATCTAGAAACTTAGTCTTCATATCCCAACAAGGATTTCCATGAGCTTGCTTCACATTCACGTCCATCCATGTCAAAAGCTATCTAATGTGTGTTCACACACAATAGAGTAGACTTGACCATTCCAATAGGGGTAGCTAATCCCTAAGAATGGGAAAGTCAAATCCGCTCTATTATGACAAGGAATACTAGAGCTAGGTAGGCATGTGATGGAAAACCCAAGTCCTATACTACTTCATCAGGTTCCATGATCAAGAAGTACTATACCAGGGCCTCCAAGAACCAGGGAGTAGATCTACAAGCATCCACTCCTTCTACCACTTGACCAAGCACCATGACCAAGAAAGGCTATGTTATCACAAAAAAATTACACTTGCAACAATTTCAAGATTCACACGATAAAGCGTCATCAATATACAACATGCATCCAACCGAAGAGATCTTCACAAGACCCAAAGAGCATATTGAGTCCAAAATGGCCTCAAAGCAGTCAAAATCTACAACACCGTGTGTTAAATATTGTTTACACGTGCTACAACATGCACCTCTAGAATGACACACACATTGCAACACATATTTCCATTTGATATCTGTGAGACTAACACAAATGACAAGATCTCACCCACCAGTGGTGCATTAAAGGCTTATGAAAGCCCCATTTACTCAAATGAATTAGAATTTTGGCTATCCACACACATGATTTCCTTAAATGGCATCTTGATGTGCTTTGGAACCAAAGCTTGGATTATTGAGGTCACACTATGATCTTGTAATTTCTTGGCCACCTATTGGACTATAAAGAAATCCATGGGAATGATCATTATAAGAAGAATTATTTGAAAGGTTATGCTATTAGAATTGTGATTGAACTTCCTCTTAACTCACCTCTTCCCTCTTTTCAACCATTCCCAAAGCTCCCTTACCTCCTTCCCTCAAGGGGAGAGTGCTCTTCTCATTTAGTTCCTTAACCATTTTGTAAACAAGTTTAGACAAGAAAGGCCTCCCTTAGGAAGATTGTTTTCCTCCTTTTGGATCTCACATCTCCAAGGTGTTGTACTATCTTTACCATTGGGAAATATACAAGTGGCTTGGTTCACATTGATTATTGGAGTTTGCATCCTTTATTCCCTTTGTCATTTTTATTTAGTTTTGTTATCATTTTCTTGGTTTTATTTTGCTTCCCTCTAACAATCTCTTGCATGATCACTTGGGTCACAATCCACCACAACCAAGGGGCTCAAAATACTGAGGCCTTGCTGCAGCCTACAAGGCCTAGCTCCATCCCAAAGAGGGAAAGCACTCTTATGCATTATTTACCACAACAATATTAATGGTGACTCCACTTCATTTTTGTTCATTTCCCTTTATTTAGGTTGTTGTTTGTAGAGTGGTTAATTTATGGTGTCTTTTTAATTGCATGTGAAGAGGACCATCCCTCTCCTCCTATGAATTCTACCTCCACTCGGTTGGTTAAGCCATTTTATCAGTAGCATGTTTCCCGGTGTCTCTAGCACACTAACTGTGTGTTTACATATTTGACAACAACATGGAAAACACATTTTAACAGACTTCCAACCATGCAGTTTGTCTAACCTAACTCAACACAATTTTCTCTCATTGTTCCCATGCTACAACACTACAATGAGTTCTTCTGTCATGCTGCAATGTGACTGTAAATTTTATTTATGCGTTGTCCGTTCTTTATTGTTTTTTTTATCTATTCATGCAACCATCTACAACCTAATAGTTGCTCACTAATAAACTAGGAATTAATTAGCTTACACTGGTTACTTGTTCCTATAGTAATTAGGCCACCTAGACTAAGAGTAGGAAGTAAAGGGGTCATCCCTCAAAATATACTTAGGTAACCAACCTTGAGGCTCCCCAAGGACCTCATTGTTGTCACTAGTAATCAAGACATGTTATGGTTCTTTTATTTTGCTTTAACATCTTTAGTTCAAAGTAGTGTAGAATCCACTTTTTTCATACAAGTAAGGACCTAAAGACCCTTCCATTCCCCAAGTGTTCTCTTGATTATTTATGTGAAACAGAAAAGGGAGTGAAGGGTGAAATACCTCCATTGCACACATAACATTTATTTTTGCAAGCATCATTAATTTGTTTAGAGCTCAAATTACAATTCACAATATTTTGTTTTAACCACTCTACTTAATTGTAACAATACGATTTGCTTTCATCACATGTGTTTTCCCACTTGCACACATTAAGGAACCTAAAGAATCTTTCACTCCGAGTATGCTCTTCACAATTTCAGTGAATCAGAAAGGAAGGGAATTGTGAAATACCTCTCTTACACTCATTTAATTCACAAAAAAATCCTTAACAAACAACCATTTAAAATGCTAACCAATTAAAATTCTCCACGGGAGGTCACAAAACAACATTTTAATTTGGTAGAATTGATTGGTCTATTGTTGCACCTGGAAATCTCACATTGCTTAGCAGCCTCCATGAGAATTTCACTTTGCCCTTTAACCTCCCAGAAAGCCTGGCATGTGTCACCTTGGTCACTTTTTCCCTTGACCTAGAAGGGATGATGCTTTTTGGTGTTTTTCACAGAGCGTCACCGACGCCTGGCCCAATCGAGCAAAAGGCGTCGTTTTCCCTCTCCTTTGACAAAAACCCTAGGTCGATGCTCCTGACAGTTCTGCTGAAAGTGTCGGTGACCAATTAAAATGGAAAAATAGATGTTTCTAGAAGCTTCCATACGGGAGCCTTCATGGAATTAGTTCCTATATTCCTGGGAGAGGTGGCATTCACCTCCCTAACCTATAGGGATCTCATTCTATCCTTTTTCCAAGTCATCTCTTGAGTTCTAGGCCTATAAATGGAGCCTTCATGAACAGAGTGGGGGAGGCCAGAAAAAACATCCTTATGCTACTAGTTTGAAGTCTGAATCAGAGGCAAAGTAGAGGTAGCTTGTGTTTGGAGAGGTCTTCATAGTCATAGGAGATTGTAGACATTCTTTATTGAGACATAAGCCATCGACATCAAGGATTTTGGTTGAACTTCTTTCTCATCCATATATTAATACAAAGACATTTCTCTTTCCTGTATTTAATTTAGTGTTTGTAATTAAATATTATTGGATTCCTTGATCACCAATATGGATAGTCAATTATCATAATACTCTCATCCTTTTTTGTTTGTCTTGTGATCTCTTTTATAGGTACTGAACCGTTGCAAGGAATTTCTGGAGAGAAGACAAGTGGATCCAAGGTTGAGGTATAATGTGTTTTATGTTAATTGATTTAATTATTCAAGGAAAGGATATGTTGCTGTGTATTTTTGTTCTGTAGTTGTGTCTTACATTACAGAGGAACAAGCATTGTCCACACTGGTTGAGAATTCCTGATAACAAGCAGTGTCCGCAGTGCTCTTCACAATTTCAGTGAATCAGAAAGGAAGGGAATTATGAAATACCTCTCTTACACTCATTTAATTCACAAAAAAATCCTTAAAAAACAACCATTTAAAATGCTAACCAACTAAAACTCTCCACAGGAGGTCACAAAACAACATTTTAATTTGGTAGAATTGATTGGTCTATCCAAATAATGCCCACCAATATAGTTTCATTAGGCATATTTTTGAAACATAGCATTGTTGTATTTTAGGGTGCTTTTAAATCCTGCTATAAGAAAGTGTTCAAAGAGATCCTAGATCATATGTGTATAGAGGCCAAGGAGGTAAAACCCGAGGTATAGATTCTCTGCTCTCCCTTTTGAGGAACTAACCTTGTTGTTAGGGAGACGGCAATATATTGCCTAGGCCAACCTGTTGATCCACACTTGATGCAATGTAACCATAATGGCCAAACTTGGCGCACCGCCAAGGAGAATTTTTGAGCACAAGTGCTACTGAAGTCAACTATTGTTTTTGGGAGGTGTAACCAATCCTCATTGATTGGGACAATGCCCTAGTTGTCGGTAGAACTCGCTCTTTGTTACCTCCACTGGTCGATTGTTGCATGGAATCTGCTATCACCATCAATTTTGCTTTTGGGAGGCCCATTTACATTTTAGAGGAAAGACATTAGGTCTTTTAGGGAATTTACACTTATTTTTATTTTCTAAATACAAGATCATTAAACTTGTAATTTAAAAATAGCCTACATGTGGACACATTTGCACTAAGACCATATTGCACATAGCACTAAATGATTGCACCATTTTGAATTTGTTCTGGTTGGTATATTTTTGCATTTGTCTATATTGTGTTTATTCACTGCCCATTACTCTCATTTGGATACTATATTTCCACCATATAGGAACAAACCCCCCCTAAGGCAATCCCGAAGACTGTAAGGCCTCTCCCCTCTCTTGAGGGGTGTTTTTCCTTTATCTCCCTATGGCACATGAGATATATAACCTGATCGAGGTCACTCCCAAGACACATTTATTGGGTCCTATAGGCGAGGATACACCTTTATTGATTCACTCTCTCCCCTTAAAGATGTTAAATTTCATGAAGCATAGGATCATCATCCTGCATGAATTCAAATCAGAAGAGGAGGTTGCAAAAGAGAGAGAGGAATTTAGCAATAGAATGGACAATTAATCAGACAAAATTGCATACACATGGAGACAAATTTGGAATAATATGATTATATTCATGAATCATTAATTAATATGGAACACATTGGTTGTACATATATGAGAATTCGAATGCCTAAGATAGGATTCAAATCTACCAACTCAGGCTGACTCCGTAGCTAACTCATTGTGGGAAAATCACCACTGGAGCTCACTAATGCAACTCCAGATATATAACTTAGTTTACAATCAGTTAAATAATGAGGGTAAGTGAGAAAAGGCACCCACACTCCCTTGAATCATGCAAACTAGCACTAAGCTAACTGATTGTGATCTAACTTATAGTAATTGGAGCATAACTGAACATAACTGCTTACCTACGAAGGTCCACTAATGGAGACTGCTGGTGGCACTCAGATAGGTTCCTAAAATGTAGTTATGGACACCAATAGCACCAATGGCACCAGTGGAACCAAAACTCATAAGCGGCAGATTTCCCCTAGGTGTATCCCCCATGCACTAGTGGAGTGATGAAGACCTCCTAAGATAGGAAAATAGACAAATAGACTTATGTGGTAAAAGGGAGGATTATTAATCCCAACACCCCCCTTTAATCTTGACTTTGGACAACCTGGTCCATGGAAACTAAGACCAAAGGTNAATGCAAAAATAATAATAATTTCTTAATACAATCGAGGAAATGGGGAAAACCTCATGGGAACCCACCCCCCCCCCGTCAAATTAATTAGGTAGATCAGGAAACAAGTTTCCATACTTAAGAGAAAAAATTTCTCCTTTAGCAAAACCTTGTGAAAAAATTGTTGCAATATGCATCTTTGTGGAGTAGTAATGCAAAATGTTGGTTCTTGTGTGCACTAGTACCCTGGGACTATGCATGTAGAATTTTCCATATTCTTCCAATTCGATGATAGATAATAGAATGAATGTTTCCTTTGTCTCTTCATTCTGGAGGAAGAGTGACATGATCCATTTGGTTCTTCTATGAGCAGGGTTGTTAATCAGTCCTTACCATCATGTAGCATCTCACTAGGAGCTTGTTTCACCTCTCTAAAGGAAGTGAACTTGCTTGACATAGCGCAATGTTCTCTTTCTGAAACTCGGATCTTTTTCTCCTCATGTCAGATGGCTCTCTGGTCATCTTCCCAGTTGCCTCAATAACCTTTTGATCCCATTTAGGCCTAAGATTGTGAGTAAGGATTGGATTTGGATATAGATCACTGTGAACTTCATCTTCAATTTCATCAACTGATTCAACTGAGTCCTCTGCTTCAGATTCTAAATATGAAACACTAATGGAACATTATCATATGCAAAATGTGTTGATAGAATGGTTTTACCTTCCCTTTCGAATGACAACTAATATTGTAGTGGATCTGAGTATGGAAAAAAGTGTGAGAATGCATATTCCTTGGAGGCATGGTTTGCAACACCCTTCGCTCTAATCTTCCCATTTGAGATGTCTAAGATCTCCACTAAGTTAGAACCAAATACCACTCGCTTTGATGGGACAATATGTGTCATATGGTATACAAATAATAAATTTGCAGCTAAGGAGGGAACATAGAGTACATATTTGAACATTCCATGTTTTAACTTGATTGAACCCTTTCATTCAACTTTAATTTGAGTGTTATCACCCATGTGAATACTTGGACCATTAGTAAGCTGTAATGAAGAGAATGATTCTATGGATGCAACCATATGTTTGGAGGCTCTTCAATCAATGAGGAATGCGTGTGATTTTGAACAACTATCTTTCAATGCATTCCATCTCTCATCATGATATTTAGTCTTTTCTCCAAATTCAGTCTTCCTTGTGCCTTCAGGGAGGGTAATTTTGTGTTTCTCAAGGATTTTTGTCATCTGATCAATGGTATTCTTCATACAATAATTCTTTGTATGGTTTCCTTTCTTATAGTAAGATAACTTTCCCTTGTCAGAACTTTGATGTTTGTCCTTCCTAGAGCCTAAGGCTTCATCTAATGGATCAAAATCAACTTCAGGTTCAAATTTAGTGTTTTTTTTTCTCTTTTACTCTCTGCTTCCTTCTTGCTTATGCATTCCTTGTCTCACCAACTATGAGAGCTTGATTTGGAGATGCTTTGAGAGCTCTCATATGGATCAGCTTGTCTTATCCTTGTATTAGAGACTCTATGAAGGCATCAATGGATTCCATTCTCCAATTGGGAGTATTCACTCTCATAGAGTGGAAAGTAGAGACAAACATTGAGAATTATGAGCCAATTTTGCTTAGTATGGAGAGCGCCAATTGCTCTTCCTTCTTCTCAATCCCGCATTGCTTGCATTGCATGACCAATGATTTGAATTTGGAAAAGAACTTATGTATAGTTTCGAAGCTACAGGGTTGTAGTGCTATCATCTCATCATGCAGGATATGTCCCCTTAGCTCATCCTATTTTCCAAACAAGGATTTGAGCTTATCCCATACTTATTTCGCAGTCTTCATTCCATCAAGATGGAACAACAATTATCTGGATATGTGGATGCACATGTAGCCAAAAGCTTGATCAATCCTATTCATATGCTTCAATTTTTCAATATATTGTTGGGGTTCGACCTCTCTACCCATTTCCATCCTGTACATACCTTTGTTGGGTAAGGCAATATGCATGTCTTCTTTCCAATCAAGGTAATTGAAAGGAGTAAGGATTTTGGGAGTCAAAGCTACTGAATTATCCATTTCAAAGCTATATTGAGAAACAATTATTTAATAAATCTTTGAATGTGCCTGCAAAAACTCTGCAAAACAACTCAATTTGAATTAATTTATATCAAACACCCTTCACTTTGAGATGTGCACTTTCTCTGAGTCTTGTTATCACACCAGAGTGTAGCTACCCACTTGAGATATCATATTCGGGATGGTAGAGGTAAGGTATCTAATTGGTGACACCACAAGGGCCTCATCCACTACAGGTAAAGGGTATTTGTCACACTTGATGGGATCTTTTCACTTTATATAAATCCGAAGAAAGATCAAGGTGGAGACCCTACTAGCCTAAGAGGGATAGCGCACCTACTCAAGACACTCCTAGGGTTCGACAATGGAAAAAAGATGAGAGATAATGAGTGGGTAATACTAGATCTATGGAATAAATGTGGTATAGAGGTTAGGGTCAAGTTAGTGAGGATTATTAAAGATAGAAAATAACCCAACTTGATTGAGATTGTACCATCCATGGTTTAAGGAAGTAGATATAGTGAGATCTAGACAAATAAAAGAGAAAACTAATGGGGCCCAATTAGGGTTTTAGCAAAAATGGACAAATTGGACCCAAAAGAGAAGATAAGGGCACAAGATGACTAGATCAGGGTGCTTGAGGATTGGATCTGTGATTTTGAGGAGGGTCCAACCATACCCATCTGACATATCTGAAGAAGAGACCACCCACCCAAAGAGGTCACCCCACCTTGAGTGACTGGTGCTAGATCTCAGGGAAAATAGAGTCTGATTAATGTGAAACTTGAGATATATGGATTATTCATTAATCTCCAAGTTCTTTTTGATGGTCTTCATAAAAAAACTCACTGTATCTATCAGATCTACAAAACTAGGGTTTTAAAGAAAGAGGGTTTGTTTGACAATTGGATGAAAATAATGAAAACAATACTTACCTTGCAGATCGTACCTAAGAATACTTGCGGTCACCTTAGATGTTGATGATCCTTTCACTTAGTTACAATTTCGAGCGAGATCTGGCATGCAACGAAGAAAAAAACCCCAAGTGAGGAAGTGCACCCCCTCTTCTCCACCTACAAAATAAATATACCGAAGTCAGAATTGTTCACTGATGAAAATGATAAGCTATGTACACCATCCACAGAGAATGATTCAATGCACAAAGTAACAATTGATCACTCCATGAACATGAGGTAATCTGGATGAAAGTTGATGTGGGTCACCCTAGCAATCTCCTCCTACAATTCACTACCTGCAAAAGGATGGGTACAAACCTCACAGAAAAATAGTGTTTGCATACTAGATCCACTGAAATGTCCAAGCAAGATGCATAACAATCACATCCATGACATTTACAAATATCCCAATAGATTTCTGCAAAAAAAATCTTGTATTCAATATTTCTAGATCCAAAAGTCCCTTTATAAATGGGAGAGAATCTCAATATATAGATCTCTCAAGTACATAATACCTAGATCCAAAAATATCAAGGGTCAATATCATAAGATAAAATCATCCTAATCTACGACTAATATTATCCAGATACATCTCACATGGATCAACTCACAAATAGAAGGGGGTGGATCACTAGAAATGCCCGATGAGGGGCACAACACATAAAATATGACTAATGACGACAGAGTAGCACATGGTGGGGTGAGGAGGTTGTGTTATCCTTCACTAGCATGGCCCCATGGCACAATAACAAGGTGTGGTGGAAAAAAATATAAGGGAGTGATAAAAATCACTAAGGGATCTCCCTCAAAATACATCAAAACACCCTCAAATTGCTTAAATCAAGGATGTGTGGACCTCGAATGAAGTGAAGATGATGTCGAATGATGAAGGTGATCCAAACCTATGCCTCAAACTAATTCCATGTCAATCCGTTTCCTCGAGTTCCCAAATCAATTTCCTCATTAACCATTTTTTATTATTAAAATGTTGCCTTGGGAACATAAAATAACCATTATCTCACCTGAGAGGAGTCTACATAGAAAAGTAACTTGACATATGTGCCTGGAACACCAGATATATTGTACAAACTACTGGATGCACCCAAAGAATCCACTACAATGTTCCAAGAGATCTCCTCAACATCTGCAAAGTGTTTTATTTTCATTTTCCCTAGGGCAGATCTATTGTAAAAGCCTAAGAGACCCATATATGTCATGTACCTTCCTGAAACTGAAAACCAGTTGCACCAATGGACTCATAATGTCCAAAACAACTAGGAATGAGTATTCATACACCATATTTCCATCATAAAAGTACAAAAGAGCCCCCATCCATGTCAGAACAATAATAATAATAAAGCCTGTAAATGTGATAATCATCGAAATAATACAAGGCATCATAAAAAATCACCATATGAAGCATGAATATATCTAATGGACACCTATATACCATAAATAATCATCATCCATAACCATCTGTCTATAACTCATCCTAAAACCTGCTCATGGTCTGGACAACACTGGGTTGACCAAGTCAAGACTGATCAAATGATGACCCAAGTCCCAAACTCTGATGCTGCAAAGTACAAATGGACATGCATGCTCAATTATATATGCTAGCAGTGACACTCTAGTATGATTAGATTTTGTTGGCAAGTATAATCATAATACATATATAATAATCCAAATAAAAAATGAATAGTTGCTTCAAAACAAGAACCTCCAGTGTATACTCATTTACATATTTATCCCTTTTGTTAGTCAAGGGTGAAGGGGTCATAAAAAACAGGTAAAGGCCAAGGGATGATTTGATGACTCAACACTGTAAGCACCTAGGCTAAAGGACAAGGGGATCCACACAACACACAAGTTGGACTAGGTGAACAATAGGGCATGTCGGTATCTCAAAAATGGGTGGAATGATGAGAAGGATCCACTAGACTCTAGACAAGCAACCTTTTTAATACTTTATTTGCTCATCATTTATTTCACTAGTTGACCTCTAAAGGCAGGTGCCCTGGTTAGCCTTTTGGTCTTCCAGATAATGATAAAGACATGACCTTGTGCCAAGATAAAGTATTGTCAATATATAATCAAAATCAACCGAGTCTCACTGCTAAAATAGGTAACAAAGCAACATCAAAATCCACATGCACGAACCATAATATCACCTAGGTCATATACCTGCACTAGATCTGAAACCAATATTAAAATCACTATAAAAACTGCTACTGCTACATAACATGGGCATTATAATAAGCTCTACTCCGGTTCATAAAAGAATGGCTAACTCATCCATCGAATATGGGGTCATGAGGCTCAGTCATGGCATAGAATTGGTCAATCTGGACACTCTGTATCTACTGAAAGTGGGAGATCATCAACTCTGGCTCATCACATGCTAATCTCAAAGTAAAAGGATGGCTAAAAGAACTACTCAGTACTACTTAGGAAGAAAAGTATCCCAGCTACTATATATGTGACAACACGTCCATCACACCTGGATAGACTTCTATGGACATAATCCAGAGGGAGCAATGCAATTATTCTAGGAATTATGTGGAAACTCAACGACTTACGGTGCAAGCATGGAAGTTTGTGAGGTTTGAGGCAGGAATGGATACCTGCTATGATACCATGTTAAATTTTGTGAAGCATAGGATCATCATCCTGCATGAATTCAAATGAGAAGCGGAGGCTACTGAAGAGAGAGAGGAATTTAACAATAAAATATTCAATTAATCAGACAAAATTGCACACACATGGAGGAAAAATTGGAATAATATTATTATATTCATGAATCAGTTATTAATATGGAATACACTGATTGTACATATAAGAGAATTCGAATGCCTAATATAGGATTCAAATCTACCAACTCAGGCTAACTCCAGAGCTAACTCAATGTGGGAAAATCACCACTAGAGATCACTAATGCAACTTTAGATAAATAACTTAGGCTACAATCAGTTAACTGATGAGGGTAGGTGAGAAAAGGTGCCCACACTCCCTTTAATCATGTAATCTGGCGCTAGGCTAACTGATTGTGATCTAATTGATAGTAACTGGAGCATAACTAAACATAATTGCTTACCTACTAAGGTCCACTGAAAGAGACTATTGTGGCACTCAGAGAGGTTCCTAAAATGTAGGGATTGGCACCAGTGGCACCAAAACTCATAAGTGGAAGATGTCCCTTAGGTGTATCCCCCATGCAATAGTGGAGTGATGAATACCTCCTAAGCTAGGAAAATAGACAAATAGACTTATGTCGCCAAAGGGAGGATTATTAATCCCAACAATAGATAGTGCTAATCCTTTCCCATCCTTTTCTCGCTGAAGAGGTTCACCTTTAGTCACTCCCCCAAGAGGGAATACCCCACCTTCTTCCCCCCCTTCAGGAAAAACACACAGTACATCTTCATATTCCCCTAGAAGACAATGATCACTGCCACAAATTCCAAGGTCTCCCCCTCACAGAAGCAACATAGAAAATACAATGGTGACCCCCAACCCAAACCTACCATTCATGGCAAGTTTGAACCTTCCTGATATAACCAAGTTGATTAATAATCCCATATCTCATGAAGCCAATTTGCTAGATACGCTATTAAAAACTAACCTCGTATATCCCTAAATTTGGGGGGAAATAGGGATATGATCCTGCAAACCATATCACGTCTTTCCACCTATGGTGTTCCTCTAAAAACATAGTGGAATATTTGGTACATCTCTGTCTCCTCCAAATATCCCTAATTGACACAATTGCAAAATGGTACATAAATTTGGCAAGATCTTCCCATACCACATTTGGGACCATCACCACACCATTTCTATCCTACTTTCAGTTGCTAATAAGACATGATATTGGCCTCGAAAATCACACAGAGTTTTGACTGAACACAACGACACACATAGCGGACCACATCCATGAATGGCATCGTCGCCGCACTTTGTGCAAAATAGACATTTAACCTCCCAACTATCACAAATTATGTGGCTACATCAACACCATAAAAATTAGGAGGAAGTGATTCTCAAATCCAAACACTTTGACCTCATATATGCCTAGTTAGGTTACTAATACACCATAATACTCAATTCCCCTCGACATTGGTCGGTAGATCCTTCTATTGCAGGGATGTCACATTCCACGGATGGGCTTATCGAGTCCATTTCCTCCAATGGTAAAGTCCCCCCAGTAACCAAATCTTGCACCACCACCCATGATGGTGCATTATCCACCTGTCCTTGTTGTGTTGGCTCCCACTACTATTGCACCGAATCCTTCATTTGGACAACCCCAGTATGAAACCTAAACCCCTATATACCCTTGTAGAATCCAGGTACAAATGATTACTCAACCGTATATGGCACCACTTCTTCTTACATCCACATCATATATAGTGCAACCAACCTATATCCCACCCCTAGGATATAACCCTTACTGCCCATACCTATGTCCCCCTAGTACGACACCAATGTCCCATATGGGAGTCAACTTTGTCCAACCTTATATGCAACAACAAGCTCAACAATTTGAGCAACTACACATTTCCAATCCCCTGAATCCTCAGAATTAGGGGAATAAGAAGGAGAAGAACAAACAAACCCAACAACAGGGAAAGGTGGCAACAAATTTCCCCAATAGATCGTAAGTGAGGTTAACCAACTAACACAACGGGGAAACCCCCCAAGCAAGGAAAGAACTCCAACTTGAGGAAAATATACCCTTTCTCAATATGTGGTGAGTACGGTCATTATACTCACCATTGTCTGCTTATCCACGACTGCCAACAGTTGGTGGGAGACAAGAAGCAGACACCCGAAAATCCTCCTCAGTCGCATCCTACACCATAATCCTAGCAGGTTGTTTTGCAACGACCCTTCTCTAATAAAGGAGTGGTTACCCAACAACCGGATCCTCACCCCCTGGGTGATGTATCTTTCAAAGTATCTATATGAACTCAACATCGACCAACCTACAAATTCACACAAAAGGGTACACCAATGTTGATACCTCACCTATATTTGAAGAGACTTTGATCCCTTTGGGAGCACCTTTTTCAGATTCCACTCCCCAAAATTAAACAAATTATGAGGATATTGAAAGCACCACTTAGCCACAGCCCTCATAATCCCCACATGAAGGATGCTCATAATTACAACATTGTAGATGACTTGTCACAACTATTAGCCGCCATGTCAACATTGGAAGTATTTCAATATTTCCCTTCACAATGAAAGGAAATATTGAATGTGTTGGTGCTATCAAACCTTTTGATGCAAACCTTATGACTTTTGACCTTGACAAAGGCTAACCATGACTACCATCATCAGTCGCATTCCAAGTACCAGTGGCGGTTAAGAACATTATCATTCATCGATGCATCATCGATAAAGGTGCATCCGCATGCGTCATGTCCTATAATGTTTAGAAGCAATTAGGATCACCCAAGTTAGATCCATACTCTATCGCTCTCCACGCATATGATGGTAGACCATCCCAACCACGAGGATTGTACCAAAATGTACCCATTGAGATAGGGGGAAATGGCGATGATTGATGTTAAAGTCATCGATGCCCGACTTAAATACAACATCCTCTTGGGTCATACTTGCATGTATGCCCTAAAGGTAGTCGCCTCCTCAGTGTTTCATACCATGATGTTCCCATTTAATGTGAATATGGTCACCCTTGACCAAATCAGCTACTACAAACCCTACACATCCGCCAACCCTAAAAACATCTTACCCACAGTAAGTGAGACAATTCTGAAATCCCATGTTGAAATTGGCCCAGGTATATACAAGGATTCTAACCTTCTAGGGGCATATTCAGGAACTCCACCTAAAATCCCCCCCATAATGGAGGGTCTCATGTGTACCATTTCGACCATAGAAAACAAAATCCACCCTTGGGGCATCATCATCAACACTCCAACCAGCCATTGTGTGGAGAAAATATTGAACCCTTGTGTGACTACCAGGTTCTAGATTCCATTTTTGTACCCCTTGCAGGAGTGCAAGGAACACCAGTCATGGCCCAGTTAACACTTTCAGGACTCACATTAGGGCTCCCTATGAGGTACCTTACACCACCATTCCCAGAGATGGCTTCAAAACCCATTTCACATTACAATATGGTACCAGTACAATGAGTCACCCCAATGAGTCCATCCACCATGTCCACAACCCCCGTGACTCACCCACCACTGACAGTCACCAAACCAGAAAATAAAGGCATTATTCAACCCAAGCCAAACACCCTCACCAATGGAGGTATCACCTAGCCTAAGTTGAAATCCACTACCACAACTAACCATGCACCTAAATATTCATTGGGAGAAACTAAATTTAACTTGAAGGGTGCCACCCAACAAACATTGAAAGCACCCATCATGCATGATACACCCACCATGCAGGTCATAACCCCATGCAATTTGTGTGGACAACAAGGTCATGCAACAAATATGTCCCCTAGCTTACCAGAGCTCATAAACTTTCTTAATACACCTATTAGTGTCACACATTCCCCTCAAGCTGAGACCTGGGGAACATCAAACCCCTCAAACCCTAAGTCCAAATCCTTACAAACAAACAAAGCGTGTTCGATTTGCTCTCAATACGAGCACTACACACACCATTACCATGATCTCCCTCAATTTTGGAATGCATTGGAAACCATTCATCTCGCTCAATCCCTAGAGGAGGATACACAAAAACTCACTAAAAAACAACCGCTACCCCCAACAACACCAGTAGCATCTCTCCACCATCAACTTGAATTCTGCCTCATGTCTTGAGCTAAGGTCATGCTACTTTCCCATGTTAAGAGTGTAACTAATGTCCCACCACACTTTTACGATGTCTATTGGTAGCTTCCTTCTGCACCCTCTGAGCTGAACAAGGCCATCTTGTGGACAACCTCATCCCCACAGCTGTGGTCCTCTCAACAGTGGTGGAAGGAGATGATACCTTGAATGAGAGTAACGGTGAAGAAAACATCCTTGTGTTATTCCTTTCATGGGGGCATCAAACACCCTCATACCCCATAAGCTACCGAGCACTTCTTAGGGACAATCTCTCCCTCCTCCATATAGCCACCATAACATCATCCTTTTTCTAGATAACATCCCTCTACCACAAGCTATTGAATCAATAGAAAAGATACCCACCACCTCTCATATCCTCGCCACTATAAGTACCAATATAACCTCAAAAGACTCTTTTTCTTTCGGTGAGGACATGTTGGAGGAATTTATTTTTCCTCTAATGAAGCTATAATGGAGGCCATGAATCTAGACACCCCCCCATGGTAGAACCTCAATCATCGGTCATCCTTTTCATCCCTGATGATAAACCAACTATACACCATTGAATAAAAATATGTTTTACCACCAAAACACGTTGAATGGTTTAAAAACCCTATTCCTACACTCGATGCTTTTGAGGAAGGAAACTTGTCTAACATCTCCCCCTAGGGTGGTAGAGAATATTTCTGTTGTAGATTCATGTTCCACATAAGAGATTAGTGAATTCATTTCCCTATTCAAAGAATTTTGAGATATCTTTGCATGGTCATATGATGAAATTCCTGGTCTTGACCCAAAAATGGTTGAACACCACATTGATACATGGATCGATGTCATTCTTGTCTCACAAAAGAAATGGATAGTACACCCCTCTAAGGACCCAACAATTAAAGATGATATTGAGAAAATCTTGGATGTAGGATTTATTTATCCTATTGCTTATACATCATGGGTATCCAACCTAATCCCAGTAAACAAAAAGCAAGGCACCATCCGCGTATGCACTGAATTTTGGGATCTCAACTTGGATTCTTCCAAAAACAATTTCCCTACCCCATTCGTCAACCAAATTATAGACTCTTGTGCTAGCGGTGAGATGCTATCTTTTATGGATGATTTCTTAGGTTATAACCAAATACGAATTCACCCCCAGGATTAGTACAAGACTGCATTCACCACCCCATGGGGGACTTTCACCTACAAAGTCATGCCCTTCGGGATAAAAAATGCTGGTGCTACTTTCCAACGAGTAATGGCATATGTGTTTAATGACCTCACAAAGATCATTTTATCCTTCTTATACGACCTCACGAACAATTCAAAGAAACGGGTAGAGAATCTTCAATATCTATGCACCATCTATGCACGATGCTGTAAATATAACATCCGCTTGAGCCCACTCAAGTGTGTCTTCTACGTCACCACATGATGCCTATTATGGTTTATTGTTTCACAAGCAGGAATCACCATGGACTCCTCTAAACTTAAATCCATCATGGACTTACAACCTCCACGAACACGATGCCAGTTGAAAAGCATCCAAGGGAAATCCAACTTCCTTCATCTCTTTATTCCAGATTATGCCACATAGGCCCATGGATTTTTGCGGCTACTTCATTAAGAAAACCCTTTCTAATGGAATGACCCCACCCAAAGCTCTTTCAAATCACTAAAACAAGATTTAGCCTTTGCACCGTTGATTTCCCCACCTAATTTCGATAATGATTTCACTCTTTATGTATCAACGTCATCTTGCGCCATCACCAGTGTCCTTGTCCAACAAGCTGATGATAATAATGAACATGTCATCTACTACATCAACAAGACATTAGTCATCCCATCCCTCAATTACACCCAATATGAGAAGCTAGCTTTAGCTGTCATAATTTCAATGCATAAGTTGTGCCATTATATTTTACCACGTAAGACTGCAGTCATTGCAAACTTTAATCCTATAAAATACATACTTAGCCTTCAACTCATAAACAATAAGTTTGTAGGTGGATTGTAATCCTCCAGGAATTTGATCTCGAGTTTGTAACCCCCAAAATCAAAAAGGACTTAGCTCTCATCGACCTCATTACAGACCTCCCCCTACCACACCAAGCGAACCAGTGAACGATCACTTACTTGACGAGCACATGTTCAACCTCACTATCGATGACCCATGGTACAATGATATACTAACTTAGCTCAAAACCCAAAATCCCCCCATCTATCTCATGATGACAAATGATGTATTCAACACCAAGCCCCGTGGTACCTCCTCCTAGGAGATGTTCTCTATCGACAGGGCATCGATACCATTTTGCAAATTTGTTTATCTCACAGTGAGGTAGAACACGTTCTCAATTATTTCCACAGTCGCGCATGTGGTGGCCACCTATCTGGCTTAGACATCGCCTAGAAAATCCTCCACACATGGTACTTTTGGCCATCCATCTTCAAAGAATGTTTCTACGCTGTCAAAATATGAACCAACTGTAACGTCCCCGACCCTCTGACCGGCGAAGAGGACGCTACCAACCATCCAACATACGAGAAAATAGCCCCATGAACATGAAGATACATATAAAGCAGAAATAGAATGCTTAAAACATAAAACATGCTAAGATGCATAAAACATACAAGGAAGCATAGTTACCCAACATACAGCGGAAGCAAACATATACATTCAAGAATCAACATGTTCATCATGATTCATGAAACAATCAATGTAATTGCAGAAGCAAAATGGACAAGAACACTTATCTTATACAGAACTCGTCTGCAACCAGCTACATTACTGCAATGTTCCACCCAACCATAGGCCAGCATGCTCATCAATCTCTAGGCAACACTACCACCCCCGAGCTGGGCATGATTCCCCAACGATTAAGGGTCAAAGCATGCTTACACATAGCCAAGGTTACACAAAATAGCCAAGTCAACACAGTTGGGTTTAACAGGTCGTTAAGGAGACAAGAAAGGCTAAATGCTAAGCTGGTGGTCTCAATGGAGAGTTAAGGACACCTACACTAGAGCTAGCTTGACTTCTAAGACATCCACACACCCAACCCCAGGAATCAGTCCCTTCTTTGCTTCACAGTCCCTCAAGCCCTGACTTCCCTTTCCAATTCTCTTTGAGGGTTGTGGAGAAGAAAGCTAGCAACCTACTCTGTCTGAGTGGCTCCCAAACACCAGGTTTCTCAAGCATACCCAGCCTCCAATCCTACTCTAAACAGTCCGAAGACCAACCACTGCATACCCGCAGTGAAACAAGCAGTTCACAGCTCTATGAAGAAAATGAGGACAATAGGGTGACAACCCAAACGAAATGGTGGACACAGCTCAAGTCAAACAAGACGATCCAGAGTTGTTCTTGGCCCTAGCGTGGCCAAAACAACTCAGCGGCACCCAAAAGATGATTGCATCCACAACAACGAACAACATGGGGGAAAACCACAACAAACCACGGTTTCAGGGGAAGAACAACAACCAATCTCACAATGAAGCCACATAAACATTACATAGTATGAAAACGAGAAGGTAAATAGATCCTCAACCCGTGCCTGAGAAAGAACATACACATCGACCCCAATCAGCAACATACATGGCCACAAATCGGCAAGGAAACATACACCTACCATTGAAACCGGTATGGAACACATAGGCACACAGCCCCGAGCGTGAATGGCCCATGCACCCAAAAATCCTGAGTGGCGACCACCATTTCTCCAGCTCCTTGTGTGAGGAAAAACAACGCAGAATTCCTGTGCGTGAGAAGTTGAGAGGACGAATCTCTATGTGAGGATAGGCAAAAGACCCCCCCGCAATGACCGTGAATTCCCCCCCAAGAAATGTCATCGTGGAAGAGTGGAGAGAATGCCCCTCTATCCAAGTGACCTGAAGAGGAAGAGTCCATTGGTGGAGTGGGCACGTGGGCAAGGATTGATAGCCTTTGCCACACCCACCACTACTCAGCAATAACTGCCCCCAACTAACAAACAACAGAAGTTTAAATGGGTGGTTGACACATGGCTTTTCCTCATAGTCCAAGGTTTAACACTCCCCCCCCCCTATCCTTAGGAAAATCATGCCCTTTTTATTAATGTTGCACCGTCGTAGCTGGTTATAGGTTCATTTTAATTAATGTGCATATTTACATGATGCCAAAACTATTATGTGCCGGATAGCACGATATACCATCGGCAACGATCCCAATTGTCGAAACATAACACAACCAAATCGATGGTGGGGCTTTTTCCTTTAGCTCCACACCACAATTAATTACAATATATACATCATGTACCTTTTAGTGCAACCGGGGGTATTACAATCCCCTCCCCCTTGGAATAACACCATCCTCAGTGTTCCAATACACAGGAATACATATACAATTTGCACATCCAAAATTTCAAAATTTTGCAGATCTGTCCCACGTTCAATTATTTACTTGAACTTTCAGGACCAAGCCCCTCGGCTTCCACGAGCTTCTGTTGCTGGTTCTCAGCTTTCGGCTCATCCCCAAGTCTAGGAACTTTGTGGCTCCTACCCTCTTTATGTTCCCTCGTTGGGCAGTCTCGGCGGTAATGATGCCCTCCACATTTCCAACATTTCGTTGGTTGCTTCATCTTTACCTGCTCAATTTCCTTTGAGTCTTCATGCCTGGAACATTTCTGAATGGATCATTTGGATGAATGTCCCATCATTGATCCACTTTCCTTTCCTTTACGGATTTCTCCTA
>LPNX011131365.1:0-24142 GCA_001517045.1 Pseudotsuga menziesii | reverse complement strand
TTTTATCTCTTAAACAAGAGCTTAGAATCTCATAACCAATCATATACACATGTATATTCATAAGCAAGAAATTGCAAATAATCCAATACTTATCTGTATCGTGTGTTTCCTCTTTGGTCCACAGGATCCTGCTTCGCTTTGCAAGCCTTGGGATTGCCTATGGAATTGGATGTTAGGTCAGCATGCAGGCTGCTCCTCAACATCAAATAATTAATGTCCAACCAGTACACCTTCATGTCGACTGGGAAGGAATAAATCAGCCAAGCCAACATAGTTGGGTTTATCAAGCCATGCACTTATATCAACAACGCACTTATATCAACAATACACTTACATCAACCATGCACTTATATCAACAATACACTTATATCAACCATGCACTTATATTAACAATACCCCTTTTATACATATCAAGCACAGTCAAGCCAACCTACAGTTGGGTTTATCAGACTGCCCAGCCAAGCCAATACACAATTGGGTTTATCAGGCTGCATGCAATCAAGCCAATACACTATTGGGTTTATCAGGCTACTCAGCCAAGCCAGCTAATGTTCCCACAATCTCTTGTTTACCCTTTTCTCTTTAGTGTGCAACACCCAACTGCATCTATTTAGCTTGACAACACAAGCAATATAAGCAAACTCATCGATGTTATTGCTCTAAAATTGTAATCGTATTTCATATCATTCACTATCAAGTATTGAGACACCAGGAGTGCGTCCACTCCCTAGGGTGTAATCAATATTGAAAACCCTTTCATGATCCGACATCGAGAAAGTGTGCACCCTTTTCCGATGTGTGCCATGTAGGCCCTATTCATACTCAAGCAATCTGCCATAATGGAAATAAAATCAAAACATACTTTGCATATTGAATTTAACAATTTGACATGCATATTCTTAGCTAGGGTCACAGAACACTTATCCATTTGCCGAGGCAGTATTCCTTCGTTAAGGAGGAATGGGGGCTCTCTTCTCTAAGTTGACAGTCCCTCGGTTTTCCATCCCAACTCCTTTTTACATTTCATATCCACACGTCTTACCAGCATAATCTATACCATCTCACTCATGTTGCTTACCAACATGTAGTCCAGATGAGACATCTCCAAAATGTCCAATGGTGTTTCACCCGAAACCCATTTCCAAGATATGGGAAAACCTCCCCATGAAGTTTGGCTCCTATAGGCCATCACATATGATCTTCCTGCAATGTGTACCCTTGGCACATTCATCAAGTAGCCAAACAGTCAAATACAATCCTTATCTACTAATATAATCCAATTTTGATTGTTCCATAACCAAGCAATGACATTAGTAGTTAAATTCAATAGGAATTTGCAATTATGTTTACTACAGAAATTGATTTGCTTGTCAATGAGGTGATCCTCATTTGTGGGTCTCTTGTAAACAGCACCACTATGCCCATTATGATTTTATGCTTACTAGCATAACATGAACACCCATTTAGAATGCGTCCTCCTGACACAATTCTATGCAAGCCAATAGTGATTAGTAGTTGTCAGCAATTTCTCAAATCTGAAATTTACAAATTTAAATTGACAATTCATTCAACATACAAACTATTTTCACAACCATGAGACTCTTCTCATGAGGTTTTGCTCTTTCACATGGTAGATTCCAGTCTTTTTCATGGTCTTACCCACTTTTCCATGCCCCAAACAATCTACCGGAAATCTGAACTTCAATCAACTGCACACTTGGTAAGTCTTGATGCATATAGCTTTTTCATTGCTGCAACAATCACTGAAGCATTTTCAGAATTATAGAATTCAAATACTTCTAGCTGTTAGCACATCAATACTACCAAAACTCATTTACTTCACGCAATCGTTATCATACTAAAATTGCAAGGTATAGTCATATCATTATGCAATTGAAATGAATTGTTTAGATACTCCTTACTTCACAAGCGTATCATTGTACCACCTTGCCCTTCCATAGAGCATTTCCGGCAGCCAATCGATCATGACTACCCTCTTCATGCACTTACTATCCCGCATTCATAATAGCTCTTGAAATGGTTCCAGAATTGTCATCAATTCATCATTTCAACCATTAGTTATTCATAATAACACATGCACTATATCGATGCATTCATGCAATGCATCACAACATTTGCACCCATACTTATGTATGCATATCTACAACATTTACTCATACTTTTCATATGCATCCATTCAATGCATAACTACAAGATTTATAAAATCCTTTAATGCATATCCACTCAATGCTACTTTGCATTGATTCAGGAATACTTATGCATTCCAACATACCATGCATGGCCTAACCATAACTACTTCATATAGGATGCATTACTATAATCAAGACCATCAATACTTACTTTCTTTGGGCTACTAAGCTCATAACAGCATATACAGGCATGATACATTTCTGTATGAATGAAGTATAAATTTCAAATACCCACATGGTTTGAGATCTCTTGCTTTTACTACTCTATGCAATTGTCATAATTAAACCCTTACCTTTATGGGTCCTACTTACACCCTTGACATTACCAGTTTGATTGGTCTCTTGCAGGAGATTGCAGAAGTTGCTCACCAACTTTTGATCCTGTTTTTGTTGCCTTATCCCTTTCTTCATAGGGTTGTTGTTCACATTCATCAGCATCAGCAACATATTCAGCCATGTCCAGGTTGTCGTTGTTTTTCTACTAATTCCAACACCAATGCAATATTTACCATTAGTGTTTCATTATAAGTGTATAATTCTCATTACTCTTACCAACATGTAATATCCTATGCATGCAAGTCATATCCTCATACATTTCATGTATGAAACTTATAAAATGTAATTACAATTAGCAAGACAGGGTTTAAGGAAATTTCCCTTTTCAAGTCCCTCATCCTTGCATGGAGCTCCTCTTCCACACAATAGCTGGTTTGACTTCATAGTCCTTGCTACCTCTGGGCATGCAATTCTCGGATTTGTCCATATTGACAGCAACACATTTCTTTTTCAGGAAATCACTAGTACTTTGTAGCACCACATTCAAACTTTGGTGACTCTCCCTTGTTCCCTACTGGATAATATTTCCAACGCCTATCCACATGCCTCATTCTGACCTCGGGTGTGAAAACCACACCACTTCTAGAATGATGATTTCCACCAAATTTAGGCAAAACACACAACTGTATTTTGGTCTGGAATGCTAACTTCAGCCACCTAGAATTCCTTCTCCTTTTCAGCCCTGAAACTGCTGAAAGACTATTGAGAAACAGTTAAAAATCGCAGAGAAATCCCTCTAGAAAAACCCAAAATTTCTTCTTCCCAATCGGATCTATTTCCAACTAAATTCTGGCGTTTCGGCGATCAAAACGTCTAATTTCCTCCGCTGCTCATCGACGGTTTGTTCATCTATTTCTTTTCGACGTGTTGGGTCTGTAGTCATATAATATTTTGAACTTTGTTGGTGATTAGGACCATTAATCATTACCGCATAAGTGAGGAAACCAACTATATGTGATGCATCGACGATCGGGTGCACTGTGCATCGGGCAGTTAGTTCTCTAGGCTTCCACAACGGTGGCCAACGAAATTTGTGTGTCTTCCTTGGCCATAACCCTGTCAGCGGTCGGAGCAACTATAAACTGCAGTGTCGGATGATTAGTCCCATAGACATCCGCAACAAAGGTCAACAAGTCCACACGGCAACCACAGTTCACAAACCCGTCGGTGGATCGAAGCAACTGACCACTATTTTTTGGCAATTCGAAACTGAACGGGCCCGTTGTGTCGGCGAATTCAACAACTAAGTTTTTCCGATGGTGGCATATCAGAAATTAGAAGCACTGATTAATACAGCATTGGCGATCAAAACAACTATCCATCGAGAGTATATTCCACTAAACAACCGCAACGGCAGACGCATGAACAACTAAACTTTTCCGATGTTCATCGACAGTCCGATCTTCTAATATTTTTCAGTGACGTCCTTTGGTGGTCTCATCAACTAACTTTCGCCAATCACCGATGGGTTCAACACTTAGACAAATTTCGAAGACTTTCTTCTTCTTCCCGCGAGCCATAACATCTATCGACAGTTAGAACCACTAAGCGCTACGTGTCGGCGATCGAAGCATCGGTGGTTTGAGCTCCTAATCATCGGAGTGCTAGTCCACACGGAAGCCGCAACGATGAACTGATAAACAATTAAATTCTTCTGTGGTGTTGTTGGCAAACCCAACAATTAATTTCTGCCGACGACATCGGCGTTCCGAATAACTAAATTCTTCCGGTGTTCGTCACCACATCAGCGGTTCCATCATCTATTTTTTGCCAACGATTCCCATACTTAGAGAATTTTTTCAAAAATTTTCTCTTCTTTTTGCTTTGTCGGCTCTTATTTCATCTAGCGCTCACCGCCGTATCAGCACCTCCATCGTCTATTCATCGGCGATGCGATCAACTAACTTTCGCCGATCGCTGATGGTTTGACTTTGAAAAAAAAATCAATTTTTTTTTCTCCTTTGTGTTTTCTCCACCGGCGTTTCGGTGCTCACGTCCTCTAAATCTTCGCCGATCAATCTACTAAACTTCAGCAATGGCCTGACGAGCACTTAAAAACATTGCGGTGAAAATTAATTCTGGGACCTGTCACTGTATCGGCTCTCCCTTCCTCTAACATTCGTTGATCTCCAACATTCAATATCGGAGGATCTTCAGACTAATCGAGCCGACGTTTTGGTGGTCTTCGGCTGATCTCCGCCGAAACCGAATCCCCTACATCCTCTAACCTTTTTCGATGGACGACGAATACTTAGAAAAATTTCCACAATTTTTCTTTCGACTGTTTTCTGTCGGGTGGCCTTCCAACTAGCTCTCCGCTACGTCGGAAGAGCTTCACACTTAGTCTCCTGATGGGCCGATGGTACCAGTACTTAGTTTTTCTGATATCTGTTGGGTAGAAGGAAACCTACCTCTACTAACTAATCTTTCATGGCCCATTTAGGCCCATGCTGTAATCGATGCTCTGATACCACACTGTAACGTCCTCGACCCTCCGACCAGCGAAGAGGACACTACCAACCATCCAACATACGGGCAAATAGCCCCATGAACATGAAGATACATATAAAGCTGAAATAAAAAGCTTAAAACATAAAACATGCTAAGATGCATAAAACATACAAGGATGCATAGTTACCCAACATACAACGGAAGCAAACATATACATTCAAGCATCAACATGTTCATCATGATTAATGAAACAGTAAATGTAATTGCAGAAGCAAAATGGACAAGAACACTTATCTTATACAAAACTCGTTCACAACCAGCCACGTTGCTGCAACGTTGCACCCAACCATAGGCTAGCGTGCTCATCAATCTCTTAGCAACACTGCCACCCCCGAGCTGGGCATGATTCCCCAAGGATTAAGGGTCAAAGCATGCTTACACATAGCCAAGGTTACACAAAATAGCCAAGTCAACACAGTTGGGTTTAACAGGCCATTAAGGAGCCAAGAAAGGCTAAATGCTAAGCTGGTGGTCTCAATGGAGAGTTAAGGACACCTACAATAGAGCTAGCCTGACTTCTAAGACATCCACACACCCAACCCCAAGAATCAGTCCCTTCTTTGCTTCACAGTCCCTCAGGCCCTGACTTCCCTTTCCAATGCTCTTCGAGGGTTGTGGAGAATAAATCCAGCAACCTACTTTGTCTGAGTGGCTCCCAAACACCAGGTTTCTCAAGCATACCCAGCCTCCAATCCTACTATAAACAGTCCAAAGACCAACCACTGCATACCCGTAGTGAAACAAGTAGTTCACAGCTCTGTGAAGAAAATGAGGACAACAGGGTGATAACCCAAACGAAATGGTGAACACAGTTCAAGTCAAATAAGACAATCCAAAGTTGTTCTTGGCCCTAGCATGGCCAAAACAACTCAACAGCACCCAAAAGATGATTGCATCCATAGCAACGAACAACATGGGGGAAAACCACAACAAACCAGAGTTTCAGGGGAAGAACAACAACCGATCTCACATCGAAGCCATGGAAACATTACACAGTCCGAAAACAGGAACGTAAACAGATCCTCAGCCCATGCCTGAGAAAGAACATACACACCGACCCCAATCGACAACATACATGGCCACAAATCGGCAAGGAAACATACACCTACCACCGAAACCGGTATGGAACACATAGGTACACAGCCCTCGAGCATGAATGGCCCCTGTCCCAGAAAAATCATGGGACAATCCCCCTTTCTCCATCTCCCTGCGTGAGGAAGAACAACACAGAGTTCCTATGCATGAGAGGGTGAGAGCATGACTCCCTGCATGAGTATTAGCAAGACCAAAACCTCCGAAGAGTGGAATCATGGGAGAGTGGAGAGAAAAGGAATGTTGCCCCTCTATCCAAGCGACGTGAAGAGGAAGAGTCCGCTAGCAGAGTGGGAACATGGGCAAGGACTGATAGCCCTGCCACACCCACCACTACTCAGCAATAACTGCCCCCAACTAACAGACAACAGAAGTTTAAATGGGTTGTTGACACATGGATTTTCCCCATAGTCCAAGGTTTAACACTTCCCCCCCGCCTTATCCTTAGGAAAATCATGCCCTTTTCATTAACGTTGCATCGTCGTAGCTAGCTGTAGGTTCATTTTAATTAATGTGCATATTTACATGATGCCAAAACTATTATGTGTCGGATAGCACGATATACCATCGGCAACGATCCCAATTGTCGAAACATAACGCAACCAAATCGATGGTGGGGCCTTTTCCTTTATCTCCACACCATGATTAATTACAATATATACATCATGTACCTTTTAGTGCAACCGGGGGTATTACACCAACTGTCAAGTTTCACTTGCAAAACACAATCCCCATCGACCCCCTTGTACCCTATTATCAACGTAGTCCCCTTCTCCAAATGGGCCATTGACTACATGGAGTGTATTCCAACTTTCGTAGAAGGCCATAAATATATCATTGTAGCAGTTGACTATTTTACCAAATGGGAAGAAGCAATGCCTACCTTCGACTACAAAGCCATTACCACCACAAGGTTCTTCTTTAACCATGTCATCACATGGTTCAACCTCCCAAAATAGTTTGTCTTAGAAAATGGAAAACACTTCCAAGAACAAAATTTTGAGGAATTATCTTCCCTCCTTAGCTTCAAACATGACTTCTCTGCCCCATACTATCCTCAGAAAATGGCAAGGTAGACGTTGTCAACAAAGTCCTCAAAACTATGCTACAATGCACAATTTTGATGGATGTTTGCGAAGATCAAAGGGCGATAAAGAGCATGTGGTGCCAATTCGATTTGTTCTTCCCTCCTCAGCTTCAAACATGACTTCTCTTCCCCATACTATCCTCAGAAAATGTCCAGGTAGATGTTGTCAACAAAGTCCTCAAAACTATGCTACAATGCACAATTGACAAGAACAAATTGAATTGGCACCACATGCTCTTTCTTGCCCTTTGGGCTTAGCAAACATCTATCAAAACTACTCCTGGATTCACTCCATTCCACTTAGTCCATGGGGTTGAAGCAGTCCTTCCCATCAAATGTCAAATTCCTACCCTCCAATCAACTGTTGAATTACTACCCGATGCTCCGACATTGGAACAATGACTGTTCACCTCAGAACACCTCGACGAGGAGAGATGTGATTCTCTACAACAAAATGAAGCCATGAAGCTTTGATCCAAATCCAAAAATGATAGACATGTCCTCCCACGTACCTTTAGCGAGGCTGATTTTGTTCTAGTATTTAATATTAGAAAATACTCCAAACATGGCCAGGCAAGTTTGTGCCTAAATGGATTGGCCCAATGTCATTCGACGATCTCTCCCCAATGGGGGATATGTGTTGCAAGATTCCAAAGGGATAAATATCAACAAACTTGTCAATGGGTCGTACCTAAAGAAGTTTTATCCATGAGACAAGCACCCCCCAAGTGCGCCATGTTAGAGTTATGATTTTTGCATTGTCGATACCTTTTCCATGTCTTTCACTACACTCTAGTATGTACGTCATGTGTACGAGATTATACTTAGAACATGCAAATTCCCTACCATCGACAAAGCATGTAAGAATTTAGTCTAAGGTATTATCACAGAACTATCCTCTTGGCACTAACATTTCCCTCTACTAAATATATCCCTGGCATTGTTTTGCAAACCCATAGAGTCATCAATATCCCGGTTTTGATGTGCCATCAACATAATAATATTGGATCACTTAGTTTCCCACATGGGTGTTTTCCCTCCCCAAACCTTCATTATACATTAAAACCCATGATTTCAATCTCACCACAAGTCTGAGGAATTGGACACCCCCAGAAAGTAACCTGCCTGAAGCCAATTATTCCATAGTTATGCCTTTACTCTGCTTCCTCAAGCAGTTCAACAACACCAACATTACTTATCACCAGTAACGAGGAATATTTCACCATGGCCCTCTCATGCCCCCATATGTAATTCTCCTTCATATCATGAACTCCCCTAATACAATAATGCCCCCCCCTCCCTCAGAGACAACTAATTATATTCAACTATTCCTGTTGAAACATTCCACATGGCATTGATTCATGGGGCACCCATTTTTGCATTTACAAAATACCTGTCACTTCATTTTGGAAAAGGTTTCCTGATTCACTTAAAACCATGGCCCACCCATCATCAAATTGACTCCCCTATCCACCAAAAACTATGGGAGTCCCACCCATCATCAAATTGGTCCCCCAACATGCCTAAAACCATGGGGACTCCACTAATTATTATTTATGTACAAACAATTTATAGTTCCACTTGCACAAGGGAACCAATCAATTATTTTGGAAACAACACCCTGGTCACCTTCTGATCAATGACGTTGAGTCTTCCGGTAACTTGCAATCATGCCTTTGTCATTCACCACTATCTCAAGTATTGTGTCCCTAACAAATCCCTTCATATACAATTTGTCTCCCTCCTCTACATCCTCACCTAAATTATGACACTGTCAGGTCTTCCCCCAATTTATCATTGATCAAAGGAAGTATGAGCCCCATGCTTATCAACCAGTCATGTGTCAGGTCAGTTAGACTCAATCTTGGTTACAACATGATCTTGGTTCGTCAAACAATACCCTCATCTTATGATGATTCTTCATCTCTCATTTGTTAGATTTTCTAAAACCTGATTAGATTATCTAGGATATTTATCTGAAAGAATACAAAGTACAACAAAATGCATAAGATTTAAAAGATACACAAGACACAAAGATTTTCATCAGGGAAACCATAAAGGAGAAAACCCCGCAAACTTCTTTAGAATAGTAAGATGATCAAAAGCAGTAATAAGAAATGGTCAGCAACTATCTTTCTCTCCTCCTCCAGCTGTCTCTATCTCTCTCTCATGCACCTTAGAGAGTGTGCGTGATGTGTATAAATGAGGGAGAGTGCCTCCCTATTTATACCCTTTCAAGTCACTGACCAAATATAATACTCGAGCCTACATGTCATCTCACATCGGGCCCACTTCTTCTAGAGAGACCACAATTACATATTACATGATGTTACAATGGGGACTATTTCCCCAACTTACAACAAAGGTTGTACCTCAAGATATTGACACAATTTAGAATTCCCGTAAAGGGGTAACACACATCCCCAAATGGGGGTACAACAACATACAATGATAATATACATCAGAATATCTTCCGAAGTTACAAATACATCAACACTCCCTCTTAACTAGGAAGGTATTCTCTCTCTACATGATCATCAACAAATTTGGTCAGGTCTCCATTGCATCGTCATCATCACAGAGTCATAGAGTCTTCATCATAGCTGCTGCCATCATCTTCTTATAATTTGATCATCATCCCATACTATTTGTCATCAGAAGTTTCTACAGTTCCAACCCTTTTTCATGTTGGATGTAGGCCTAGCCCTCTGTTAGGTCTTCATCATCTATGTGAGCAAGCCATCAAGTAGGTACATCTAAGGACTTATTATATGCCTCTTGCAAAACCTACAAGATCTCCCAAGACTGATTACATGCCACTGCAAAACCTGAAGGAGCATCCCAGGACTGATTACATTCTTTGCAACACTTGTGTACCCTACTATCATCTTCAGATCATCTCATCATCACACAGAGCACAACCCAGATTCACATAACATAGCACTTACATCAATGACCATGGGAGGCCCAGCCTACCACCATGTCGAAAAGGCTCAGCACTTACATAAATGACCATGGGAAGCCCAACCTGCCACCATGTCCGAAAGACTCTCAGCACTTACATCAATGACCATGGGAGGCCCATCCTGCCACCATGTCGAAAAGGATCAGCACTTACATCAACGACCATGGTAGGCCCAGCCTGCCACCATGTCGAAAAGGATCTCAGCACTTACATCAATGACAATGGGAGGCCCGGCTTGCCACCATGTCAGGAAGGCTCAACACTTACATCAATGACCATGGGAGGCCTAACCTACCACCATGTTGGCTCTCAGCACTTACATCAACGACCATAGGAGGCCTATCCTTCCACCATGTTGGAAAGGCTCTCAACACTTACATCAACGACCATGGGAGGCCCAACCTTCCACCATGTCGAAAAGGCTCATGTGTATCTGCATCTTCCGAACTCATCACTTCCCCTTGGAAGGAACCTTGATCTGAAGAACACCAAGCTTCTCTCTGAAGTATTAAAACTTCACTTTTGCCATTTCTAGCATAGAATCACATCAGGACTAATTACGTCCAAGGATAACCTACGAGATTCACCAAGACTGATTACATCCGAGGACAACCTACAAGGCTGATTACGTATGAGCAACCTACGAGCTTCGCCAGGATTTTATGCTCAGGCAACCTGTCTTACTGGCTATGCTAGAACTCATCACTCCCTCTTTCAAGAGATCTCGATATGGATCACATACTGGAGCTTCACTGCTCCTCTCTGCATCATACAAAAATGCAAGTCAGATCAATCAAATCAAAATAGTAGCTTTCAAAAGAAACATACTACCTCACAAGTAGTTGAGCAAGTGGCAACATATTTTTCCTCGGCTGTACTTAGCGCCATGTAGGATTGCGTCCTACCAAACCAGTAGACCATACTGGATCTCAGACTAAAGACACAACCCAAAGTGTTCTTCTTCTAAGTGGCGCTACCTCACTACATGCTTTGCAACCAAGTGAGCATTTCTTAGATCCGTCAGGAACTGGCTCAGGGTGTTCACAACAAAGCATATGTATGATCTTGTATTTGTTAGGCACATCAATGAGCAACTCATCTAACGATACATCATGGCATCAACCATCTCTAATGAAGCATCACATAGTAGCTTCAAGTATGATGCCATAGGTGTGGTTATTTCCTTGCGGTCCAGTATTTTGAATTTCTTCAGAATCTCCACTGCACACTTTCCTTGACCAAGGAACAATCTCATTTGCATTTTGCCACACCTCCATGCCTAAGAAGTAGTGCATTATCCCTAGGTCTTTCATCTCGAACTCTGTAGTAAGTATCCTTCTTTCATATTTAACGAGTTCCTCTTTTCATGTCAGGAACAAGTCATCGACATATAACATGAGCATCACTGGTCTTTAGCCTTCAACCTTGAAGCAAAGGTTGGAATATGCTTTACTTTTAGTAAAGCTTACGACCATCAGTAAGCTGTCCATCCTGTCGTACCATGTCAAACTTGAGGATCTTCTACAGTCACTCCCTCTGAAGTGGAGCATCATTCTCCCTCTGCCTTTCATACTCTACGTATTGAAATATTATGTACTAGAGTGACAAGTAGCTTCCTTTTCTACTAATATTCTATGTATCCATCTAGGGTCACTGGATACCAAGATCCTCTATCTTGACATTTTTAAAAATTTCTTCTCGCACCCATCTGTGAGCTTGTCATCCTCTATAGGCTTTCATGTTCAACCTTGTAGCAAAGGTTAAGATCTACATCACTCTAGGTGATCTTCAATCTCCTCATGTATGTGTTATCCCATGGGTTCCTTCTGAGCTCGTACAAGGCCTTCTTTAATTTGCACACATGAGTATGACTATCATGTGTCTCAACCCCCAGTGGTTGCTCTATGTACACTTCCTCCTTAATTACACCATTCAATAATGTTGTCTTGATGTCAGCTGGTGTATCTACCATCTCATACATGCACATATGGATCTATTGAAGTGTACCACGTCACTGGTGCAAATGTCTCTTCGTAGTTTGTTCCTTCTTTCTGTGAGAAGCCTTGTGCTATGAATATTTCCTTGTATCCCATGATGCTACCATCTACTGCATGCTAGATCTCATAGATCCATATGGAAGACACTACGGACTTCCCTTCAGGTCTCGACATAACAACCTAGACATCATTCTTCTTGAACTGGTACTCTTTGATCATAGTCTCCTTCCCTTTCTTCTTGGATACTTATTCATAGCTTAAAGGATCTACATCAATGATGTTGCTCAATAATGTCACGTAACTAGAGTGTGTCTAAGGCCTCTTTCTTTCTTTGGAAGTCTCGTCATACTATTCTTCATCTATCGTTCTCTTTATATTCTTCTGAAGCTCTTTCTTTTGCTATACTGTCTTTGACTCGAGAAGCTTCAGGTTCCTCTTCTGAACCGTCGTTACTTGTTCTTTGAAATGATCTACAAGTCAAGTTCAGTTGCATGATTAGAAACATATCATAATTTCCAAAACATATTAATAGTGACAAATATATGTCACATAGCCATGCAACTATTTTAGCCAATGCTACAACATTCATCCATATCATGTATACATACAATAACTTCTAGATGCATTCTACCCTAATTTTATTAAGAGTGTGTACTACTCCTAATATTACAGCAAAGAGGTTTCAATCTAGATAATTAGTAATGGAATGTTGTACACCATCATTTACTTCTTACCCATTATGTGCAATTCAGTAGTATAAATGCAAAATACTCAAACATCAATTGAATATAAGCAAATGTATAACCAAACAATATCATGAAATGACAATTGAAAACTTATCTTTATTTGTTTCCTGGGTAGACTCCTTCTTGAGCCTTCAGATTCATCATCTTCTTCATTCATAACAACATCATTTCTTATCCAAATGCTAAGATAAATACGAGGTTCTTCAAGAATTGAGTCCTTCATATTCCTCCTCGCTTGAGGGATCTTCCTTGAATCGTGAGAGCTTGATCTTCAGTTTCTCCCATCTTCTCTTCTCTTATTATGGGTCTAAATTATTCTTATGTGCACTCTTCACAGATTCTACTCAAGGTAATCACTTCCTTCTGGCACACAATCCTCGAATGAATGAATACCATGATCTTGGGAGTCCATTCAAGGTGGTTATAACAATCTCTTATTCTTCTTCTTCGATTGCTTCATCATAGCATCAAACAATTCCTTTTGGTTTCTTCAAGGATAACACATGAGGGATGAGATGATATTTAATAGAATCTGCAATGATTCTCTTGGATCTATCCTTAGCCTCATCTCCCTCTGGCTCTTAGAACTTCCTTACTAAAATATTGATCCAAGTCAATTTCTTCAAGGATCACATAGGTCTTATACTTCCATACTCGGAAGTTGTCAGCTTGACCAAGCTTGTCATCAAGCTCGGTGTGATTAGTCATTTTGAAATGAGAACCTCAAATGTAAATAACAAAAAATTATATCTTACCGATTTGAGGTGTCTGTCCTAGTTTCGGAGTTGGTTGATCTAGGGTTTTTCAGAGAAACCCTAATTTTCAAAACATAGAATTTCAAACTTCTGTTTGGATAGAAATATGGGCCTCTTCAAGGTGATATGTCCAATGTACTCCTTTTCTGAAAATAGTGGAGGGAAGCTCTGGAACAGGAAGCCCTAGTTTTCCAATTTCTTATGTAGAAATGACTAATATTGATTCTGATGTATCTTCAAAGTTTTGGCTCCTTAAATTCTAAAAATTCTCACCTAGATATCCTGATATGTCCTATTTACAACCCCATAGGTTAGAGCATACATTTATTCTCCAAGTGGGACTTATGCTTATTTTTCTAAGGTGACTGTTTTGGGGACTATTCATCATAGCGAACTTGTACAGACTTCCACATGTCACTGTTTCACAGTCTTGATCTTAAAAGAGTACCACAGAAACTACAGTCTGTTCCCTACCTGCAACATCTTGTGAAATTTCGTTTGGACATTCCTATCTCGATATATAGAAAATATCCCTAGGTCACAAGTTTATGTCTGTATTCTAGAGGAGGTTGGAACCCTGATTTGGAGGAACCATATCTCCTGAAGTATAGCGAATCTAAGCTGAAAATTTTACATAGTGTACATCACAAATTTATATTTGCCTTATAAGCATTTCGGCTTCTGATCCTTCTCCAATATTGTGTTATAGCGAAAGTGTTAGGAATACTAAATTCATTCTTCTAGGGTTTTTAGGCATGAAACCCTAATTTCCATTAGCTGCCATTGCAGTTGTATTTCGGTTGTACAGTGAAACTTATATGATTTAGAAACTGATACCACCAATAGATGCACCCTAGTGAGGTGAGTTATCCTAGACCTCCTTGCTTGATGATCTGTGGAGAGAACACCTTCAATTAGGAATCCCTAGTTCCCGCAACTGCACAGTGCCTTCTTTCATAAAGGCTTTGATACCATTTTATATTTTCTAAGATACGATTAGATTATCTAGGATTTTTATCTGAAATAATAACAAGTACAACAAAATGCATAAGATATAAAAGATACACAAGACATATATTTTCATTGGGGAAACCATAAAGGAGAAAACCCCGCAAACTTCTTCAGAATAGTAAGATGATCAAAAGCAGTAATAAGAAATGTTCAGCAGCTATCTTTCTCTCCTCCTCTGACTATTTCTCTCTCTGATGTGCCTTGGAGAGAGTGTGTGATGTCTATAAATGAGGGAGAGCGCCTCCCTATTTATACCCTTTCAAGTCACTGACCAAATATAAGACTCGAGCCTACATGTCATCTCTCATGGGGCCCGCTTATTCTAGAGAGACCACAATTACATATTACATGATGTTACACTGGGGACTATTTCCCTGACTTACAACAGAGGTTGTACCTCAAGATCTAGACACAATTTAGACATCCCACAAAGGGGAAACACACATCCCCAAATGGGGGTACAACAACATACAATGATAATATACATCATAATATCTTATGAAGTTATAGATACATCAACATCATTGACATCAACACCTTATATTCTGAGAGTTGAGGCAATGACAATAGTACCTTGGGATTCCTTTTAATAACTATAAGGAATTACCTCAGACTGAGTAAGGAAAGCCATTAGTGATCCTTAACTTAGTAGTCTCCTCTATTCTTGACATCAACACCTTTAATTGCATTAGGGGGAGTCATACATTTTGAAGATAGCATTGTTCACAATTGAAATTGATAGTAGCAACAGATTTGGTACAGTGTTGTCTCCTTGACTTCACCATCATTCCAAACATCCACCCTTGTGGAATTCTGTAGATTCTCAACAATTTCGATTCTTCAGCACTAGTTACACCAAATCTAGACTCATGTACTCATACATGGTTTGAGGCCACCCTCATCCATGCCCGCAATAGTTTATGAGAGATCCCTTGGTCTCTTCATTTTGTAGCCACTTTGGTCATTTTCATGAGCATGGGGATGCCCACCTCGTTTGTATAAAAACAACACTTCAACAAACTTTCCTCTTTGTAAGGTCACTCTTATCCACATTGTTTGAAGAACCAATAGAGAGAACACAAAAGAAAAGATGATGCATTATCAGCTCTAGAGTACCCTCTAAACCTCATACATCAAGGGGAATCTGTTATCATGGAAAAAGACCTGTGACAATTCTAGGATTCACATGGTAAAGTGTCATCAACATGAATAATGCATCCATTCGAATACATATTCACAATATCCAAAGAGAAAATTGATTCCAAAATGGCCTGAAAGCAATCAAAATTCACCACAACAATGCAGGTTAAATTTACTTTACATGTGATACAACGCACACCTCCAGAACGACACCCGCGTTACAACGTAGATTTCCCTTTGAGATCCACATGACTGAAACAAATGACATGATGTCACCCATCGGTGGTGCATTGAAGGCTCATGAAATCTCCACTTACTCATATGAATTCGAATTTTGACCATCCACACACTTGGTTTCCTTAATGTCCTCCCAATGTACTTTGGAGCCAAAACATGAATTATTGAGTTCACAATATGGTCTTGTGATTTCTTGGCCACCTCTTGGCCTATAAAATAAATCCATGGGCATGTTTATTTTAAAAATAATTTTGATCAAGGTTATGCTGCTAGAGTATTGATTGAGCTTCCTCTTAGCTCACCTCTTCCCTCTTTTCAAGCATTCCCAAAGCTCCCTTGCCTCCTTCCCTCAAGGGGGAAGTTATCTTCTCATTTGGTTCCTTAACCATTTTGTAAATAATTTTGGACAAGAAAGGCCTCCCTTAGGAATATTGTTTTCCTCCTTTTGGATCTCACATCTCCAAGGTGTTGTACTGGCTTGACCATTGGGAAATATACAAGTGGTTTGACTCACATTGATTGTTGGAGTTTGCACCCTCTACTCCCTTTGTCATTTTATTTAGTTTTGTTATCATTTTCTTGGTTTTATTTTGTTTCCCTCTAACAATATCTTGCAGGATCACTTTGGTCACAATCCACCACCACTAAGGGGATACAAATACCGAGACCTTGTTGTATCCTACAAGGCCTATCCCCATCCCAAAGAGGGAAAACCCTCTTGTACATTATTTCCCACAAAAAGCTACATCCAGGGGACTCACATACACCCGTGAGTGAGCCATCATCATCCTCCATAGGTCAAACCACCATGACTCATCAAGGCAAGCACCATCGATACATCCAAGAGGTTGTCTGCTCGCAGTTTTCCCAAACTAAACATTCCCTCTAACTGTGGGAGAGATTATCCACCACACCAAGCTTGTATATGAAGTATAAATACTTTGTATTGGACAGAGGCTTGGTCATAATGTATGCAATTTTCTCATTTGTGGATATGTGTTGGAGTTGAACCACTCCTTTCTGCACCAAGTAAATAACTATCAACTCTCTCTTGATCCAAGCATCATTGCATAAGTTATTAAATTCATTATAGTTATACTCTCCTCCATTATCTATCCTCAAGACTTGGATATGCCTCCCTGTCAAATTCTAAACCAGAGCCCTGAAATCATAAAAATTGTTGAAGACTTCATCCTTAGTCTTCATGAAATATAACCAAGTCTTTTAAGAGTAGTCGTCGTTGAATATCACATAGTATAAATATCCACTCAAGGAATGAACAATCATCGATCCATAAACATTAGAATGTACCATATCCAAGATTCCCTTAGATCGAATATCACTACTCGAAAAATATCCCTTGGTATTCTTACCAAGTGCACATCCCCTGCAAACACCATCATGCTCCATTTGAATCTTTGGTAAACTTGTGACCATCTTTCTTAACCCCGGAGGAGCTCTATAGTGTAGGTGAGAAAATACCCAATTCCACATCTCACATATATTGATGTTGTCATGGATCAATGCTTGAACTGGGTTTCCTTTCAACCTATACAAGATTCCCTCTCGAACTCCAATCACTTTATCTAAATCTATGTTTGAGTCCTTATGCCATACTAGAACTCGACCATCCATAAAGGTAACTCTAAAGCCTTTGTTCTCCAAGAATAAAATAAATAGGAGGTTCTTCTTAAGTCCTAGTACAAACAATGTGTCATTCATACGTAGAGTGTCTCCTGAATCTAACTGGAAGGATGTATATCCAACTCACATCATTGCATATCTAGAATCATTCCCAAGTTCCACATGTAGTGAAGAATTTTCCCCTGACAAATTTGTGAGAGCACTCTAATATCTTGTCATATGTATGGAAGCGACACTATCTACCAAACAAATCCCAGTGTTATTGGTAATGGATCCTGTAAGAGTAGAGATAAAGTATTACTCCTTCCTATTACCATCTGTTGGAGTAGGGTCCCGCAGCTACAGAGGAAGCTGCTAGTTTAGCGGAAAGGTAAAGTTTTAGCGGAAAGAGGAGAAGGCAAGGCTACGACGTTGTAGCGCGTTTCCAGCCCTAGAGCAGAGCCGGAAACATTGACTTTTGAGATAGAAAATTCTATAAGGCAACGGTACCTGAGTGGCCGAGAGAAGAAAGCTCAACCACTGCATTGAAGGCAGCGACGGAAGATAGGAGGGCTCAGCGACCCTCATAAAGAAGAAGGAGCAACGAGGCTCAAGCATTGAAGACAAAGGCCAGTCAGTGAAGCGGTGCATAGTACCCATGATCAGCGCCGGGAAGCATGGAAGACTGCAGAAAGCTGTAGTGTGACGGGAAGCGGCTACCTCAAGGACAGAGAGGACCGACTGTCACCAATTAGGGTATGGGTTTACTATTGGGACAGGCCCACAGTGTTGTAATGGCATGACCTTCGGGCTGCCTATAAAAGCTTGCATGTTGTATTGTAAAAGGGTTGGTTCAGAGGTTGATTCCTTAGTTGATTAGTTGAATACTTTTGAAGTAGATTCAGGAGTCAGTCAGACAGACTGTGTTGTAACGATCCAGACACCTAGCTTGTCTGTGAGTCATTTGAGTCTGTATGTAACCATCCAGAGAGAGAACAGAGAGGGAAGGATATATTGTAAGAAAGGTAGTATAGAGATAGGAAAAGGCCAGAGATCTAGAGGAGATCCCGCGCTGCATATGCAGTGCAACAGACTGTGCCAACTTCCCTCAAGATAGATAATAGAAGCACAGTTTGGTGGACGTAACTCCCATCCTGGGGGTGAACCACGTTAAATCCGCGTGTTATGTGTTGTATGAATGTGATTGTATTTGTTTACTGTTACTGGTTATTATGCTTATGATATTAGTTGCAGTCAATGAATGTATGTATTGCTCAGCTTACAGTAGTACTTGGGGATTAAAGTAAATGAAGTATTTCAGTAAGTCGCATAAAGGCTCCCTTATATTGTTTCTAAATGACTGTTTAATCAGAATATAACTTCCTGGAGGTCGAACTTCGCCCGTCGACACAGCCCATGTTAGAGCGCAAGTTGTGGAGGTAGAATATCGTAGAGAGACGATATCGCACCGGCAGAGGAGCTGCGGTGCGCGATACTACGAGCTGAGGGTCTGGCGTTGAGAAGGGGTTGTTTGTCCTGCGGTGCGCAGCGATGCGATAAGGAAGGAGATATTGTGAGAAGGTAGAAGTTGTGCGACGAGGGAAGAACCTGTGCGGTGCGCGCAAGGGTAGAGAAGCTGCGGTGAGAAGAACCGCGCGACGGAGAGAGTGTGCGACGCACCCATCCGGTGGGAGATCCCGCAGCCTGAAGAGCTGCGCAACACCAGTAGGACTGCCACAGAACCTGGTCCAAGACACTTGAGTCTTGGCCAACCCATTAGATTCACTTCGGGTGAGACTTCAGGCCGCTTTGCGGTCTGTCGCCGAAAGGGCCAGTGAATTAGGGGTGTTGTTGATTGATTACAGTAAACCCGGGTCTTCCCATGCAATCAACAAATGGTTCCGTTGCCGGTTTAAACGACTGGGAGTCTATGTTCTGTTGGCATCCTACGAGAGAAGAGTTTCACCAGTGGCTGAGTTCAGACTTAACGGAGTTCGCCAAGAAAGAGAATAGGAGTCCGAGACTAAGCACAGAGGCCTGGCTAGAGAAGCATATCGCTTCAGACATACACGCTATATTTTTTGTAACCTACGGAAACGAGATTTTCGACTGGTTATCCAAGTTGACAGCTAGCAACACATTCAAGAAGAAAAGAAACATTGTCTGGACACCGGAGCTGATTCAGACCGTGCAGAACCTTGACAATCCGATTACGAGAGCAGTGGACTTTTGGCTCACCAGCGTGCTAAACGGTTTTGTTACAGAATTTGCAGTCGATCAGAGAAAGAGCTTCAGCGAAGCCGAACGATACTTCTTCAGAGGATATCGTGGTAAGTACCTAAGATCTCTAAACCTGTCCCTTAAGATGTTGCTATATGAAAAAGGAAGAATGGATTTAGTCTCAGATGAATAAGTAAAGATAGTAATGTCACAAGAATTTGAAAGTGATTTAGACGACATTGGAAGAACACGTAGCGGAAAGAAGTATAAGGTAGGCCACAGATCTCCAATATTCGAGAACAGTTCAGACAGTATTCGACAACAGATTCCTAGCACTACAGAAGAATCCGAGGAGGATATACCTTACCATCCTTATACCTCGTAGAAACAGACCGGAACTCAGAATAACCCCGTAGGTACACCATCCAGTAGTTCACAGATAGTACCTACTCCCGCTACAACAACCTCACCTACACCGCTGAGTGGTAGTACCCCAGTCAGTCAGAATCCACCACAGAGGAATAGAATGGGAGATGACATGAAGCTGCCTATTTTTAAAGGTATAGGAGCAAAAGACCCGGAACAACATTGGTTCCTATGTGAAGCCATGTGGACCATTAAAACGATCAACGATGATAACCTTAAACTTGTACAGTTGGTCACCACACTCAGAGATAGAGCCTTGACATGGTACATCAAGTACACTACATTACCCAAGACGCTTGCCCAGGTTAAGAACACCATGATCAAAGAGTTTAAGAAACCTAAGTCTGAATCTCAGTGTATTACAGAGATTAAGGATATTAAGCAGCTTCCATCAGAATCAGTATGGGACTTTGACCAGAAGTTCAAAGCCCTCATAGACCAAGTGAGCTTTGATTTTGCACCAGAGCAGCATAAGGAATGGTTTATTGCAGCACTGCTCCCTCATATCAGAATGCCACTAATGCAGCAGAAACTCACTACCCAAGATGAAGCGCTGGAGATGGCAATGAAACTAGAGGCTTCACCTCTAGCGGAGACTACCACAGGCATGACAACCCTACAGAACCAGTTGGCCAACCTCACGTTACAGATACACGAACTAAAAAAAGGAAAAGTGGTTATGTAAGACAGATGGTGCATAAAGTGTAGAGCACATGGCCATAGTAAAGACAACTGTCTTGTCTTTGCAGACTATTTAGCATCAGGGGCCCCTAGCCCCTTACCAAGAACACAAGGGCCATGGTGTGAAATATGTAAAGCACATGGACACCCACCTCAGCAATGCCCATTGCTTCAGAAGTACGTACAAACACCTAAGAACCTGTATTGTATTTTCTGTAAATCTGTCGGGCATGATCAACATGACTGCCGAGCTTATGATATCATGTCAGAGAGATAGCATGATGTGTACAGAGTCCAAGCCGACACACAGGGTCAAGCAGCAGGACCACCACCGGATCAGACTTATGGAGGCCGTGGAGGAGGATTCAGAGGAAGAGGCCGAGGAGGAGGCTTTGGCCGAGGAGGGGGATTTGGCCAAGGCCATGGACCAGTCACTTGTTATAACTGTGGAACTGTAGGACACTATGCTAGGGACTGTCGGAACGCTACTACTACTTGTAACTACTGCAAATCCTATGATCATACCATTGAAGAATGTCCTATCCTGATCGCTAGGATGAAAGACCCTAAGCCAGCAACACACCAGAACATCCAGCTTATTGCTGCTGAACCGAAGGAACCAGAACCAAGCGTCAATATCGTGACTCGAAGCGGTGCTTCCACTAGTGGCACATCGTAGGAGAATGGAAAGAACACAAGTCAGGGGTGGGTATGCAGAGCTCCTAGTAAAACAACACCATTAGACTTACAAAAGAATAAAGAAACATTTCATGAAGCCAAGGCTTTCTTTGATGAACCAACCCCATCAGGATCTCAGGTACCACCATTTAGAGGCGTACCACAGCAAACCTCTGGTGACAAGGAGCCCTGAGCAGGCACAGCAGGCTACCACATCGGGAAGATGCGACGAGGAGGAATCGACAGGGAGTGTACAATCCTTCCTGCGCAGCTGCATGAAATTCCTGAGAAATGACAAAGTTGTCGATGAGATACAACGCATGATAGACCAGTGTCAGCAACCATCTCTTTCGGGCAGTGCACACCGCGCTGTCCATAACATTACCAGACATGCAAGGACAGGAAGAGAGATGAAATTCACAGCGCAGATTGGTGAGTTTGAAATGGATGAGGTTGTCTTAGACCTAGGATCAAAGGTCAATGTTCTAACTAAGCGGACATGGGAACAGATGGGTCACCCTCAGTTAGCTCTATCGCCTATCCACCTAAGACTAGCTAATCAGCAGCGGGTGTCACCATTGGGTCGACTACCGCAGGTGCCAGTTGATATTGACGGAGTTCGTACTTTTGTGGACTTCGAGGTTATAGAAATCATTGGCGACAGTCGACCTTATCCAGCACTACTAAGCATTGATTGGGCGATCGCTAGCAAGGCTGTCATTGACCTAAAGAAAAGACAAATGACCTTTGAATATGCGCAGATCCGGGTCATCGCACCATTGGACCCTCTCCAGGGCCCTAGATATGTTGAACCTATCAGAGCAGAAGAGGAGGCATATAACATCGATAATCTCTACCAGGTGACTGCAAACCAGAATGATTATATAAATCCCACCGTAGAAGGGCATATTAGTTGGCAATAAGACAGTTCATGCGCATCGGATTCTGATGTCGACTTAGAGAACTGGCAGAACAGACTGTATGAAGTCTCATCGCGCAGATGTGCGTTTATAAGTAATTCGTTGCGATGGATAGGCACAGAAATCAATGAGATCCCATCCTATCATGGTCTGACGGATATCCGAGATTTTTTGGAACAAATTGAGCAACAAATTCCTCAGGAGCAGAGGACCGCAGCTATGGACATTGCAGTTCGAGCTACACCTGCAAGATGGTGGTATGCGCATAAAGAGAATATCGCATCATGGGATAACATAAAAAGACTGATGGCCATCAGATTCTCTGATGACAGAGAGTATGTTCAGTAGAAGTACACAGGAGAAACTGACCCCAGGGTACACATTCAGACATGTCAACAGAACTGGTTGGACATTCCACAGGATGAATGGGTTCACAGATTCATTCACACATTGGACACAATTCCAAGGAATTGGTATACAGAGACCGAGCTGCGCAAGGGAACGACCACATGGTCACTTATGACAGACAGTTTCCTGCTCACCTTCGCATTTGAGTCAGAACATCCAAGCGTTGCCCAGGCCCTAGACATAATCAAGACAAAGATTTTCGAGGATCGCACTATCTCAGTACCAGTCCAACCTGAGTGGACCAGCCAGCTCAAAGAGGCGTTGGAATGCTATAATTTTGCATTAGAGCCAGAGGAGGCGGATGAAGATCCTCGCAATACTAACATTCCTGAATCAGAAGGCACTCGCGATGTGGAGGGACCACAGTTAGAGATTCCAGCAATAACTGAACCCGTTAATATTAAAAAGGTTAATATTGGCACAGACGAAGAACCTAAGTTTGCCTCTATTGGAGACTACTGGAATGATGAAACAGTCGGACAGATTGCAGATCTGCTACACGACTATCAGGACCTATTCCCCACCAAATTCACGGAGATGAAGAAAATAGTAGGAGACCTGGGAGTCATGAGGATACCATTGAAGGAGGATGCTAGACCAGTAAAACAACGCCCATATAGATTGAATCCGCGCTACAAATAAAAAGTTAAGGACGAAATCGATAAAATGCTAGCAGCAAGCATCATTGAGCCAGTAGAGGAAAGCGAATGGGTTAGCCCTATGGTCGTGCAGGAGAAGAAAACAAAAGGAGACATTAGAATCTGTGTTGATCTGCGAAAACTCAACGATGCATCACTTCATGATCCATTTCCAACACCGTTCACTGATGAAGTATTAGACAACGTGGGAGGACAGGAGGTCTACTCCTTCACTGATGGCTTTTCAGGCTACCACCAGATCAGAATACATCCAGAAGATCGCTCTAAGACCACCTTTGCAACAGAATGGGGCTCGTTCCTGTATACGGTAATGCCCTTTGGTCTTAAGAATGCCCCAACTATATTTTCTAGAGTAGTAGTTGTTGTATTTAAAGAATACATTCATAAATTCTTAGAAGTATATTTTGATGATTGGACTGTATTTGGGCTACTTGATAAGC
>LPNX011131350.1:587189-612277 GCA_001517045.1 Pseudotsuga menziesii | reverse complement strand
CGCATCGTTGAGAATCGCGCAGGATATATATACCTTCCATTTTGTGTCGAAGACCCCGGATTTCCCCCCTGACTCTAGCATATTGGTGAGTCACTTCGGGACACCCAGTTATATGTTCCCGTGGATGTCCGGGCTGCGTTGGCGATTGTATTCGGAAGCCATCCTATGCTTCCTTGAGTACCCAGTTCAGTTCCAGTTCAGTATACCAGTGTGAGCATGACCCCCATCACTCTGATCCGGTAACTCACCAGTGCTTTGGTACCACCTTCAGTAGCACTGCTATTATTCCAGTGTTTCAGTTGTTCCGCTCAGACATAGTCAGCTCAGCAGTATGTTCCAGATTTGTGTCCCCTCTGGACACTTATGATATATGTACAGCAGTTCCTATGTATCCTACAGGTCCCTCCTTTCAGGGCTCACAGTTATTTTCATGTATCTTGATACGAGCATGGGTATGCCTGCCTCGTCTATCTATTGAGATCTTTCCTCATCCAATCTTTGAGGACCATTTATATTGCTATGTTATATTCTGATACGAGCATGGGGATGCCCGCCTCGTCCATATTATCAGATGATCCCTCATCCATTATTGAGGTTATGTACTTTTCAGTCCTTGCAGGTGGTTCGAGATCGGTGTCCCGGACTTCAGTTGCTTCCTTCTCTTCTCCACACCCCAACACAAACCAAATATGGCTCATGATGTCCATCGGCCATACGATGAGCTCCTGCCCTCGCACATGAGGGGACAATCTGTTAACACCCAAAAATGGTTAACTACCTCATCTACCTCACTACATGGCTCATTTGTCCATTTGCCTACCATATTTCCCATAAAATCCCACTAAAAAGCCTCCAAAAGGCTTAAAATGCCTCCAAAAGGCCTAAAATGCCTCCAAAAGGCCAAAAAACCCCTTTTTCCTCCAAAAATAACCAAAATTCCTTTAAAAATAGCAAAAATCCCCAAAAAGGGAGAAAAGGAATAAAAATAATGAGAAAAAAGGAGGAAAACCCTAAAACAGCAAAAACCCTAAACAAGCTGCCCTAAACCACATGGTTTCCAAAAACCATGGGCAAGCACTCCACCACTCAAAAACTATAAATAAGTGGTGAAGCCCCCTCATTTCACATCCACAGTCATTGCACCCTTACTCTGCCAAAACGTCTCGTGAAACCCTAGCTTACCATCAAGCTATTTTTTCTATTGAGAACCCCTTTTGGCCTATTTTCCACCATCGGAGAAGGAGAAGGAGCAGCTTGGAGCTCGAAGCCACCGACATCGGATCAGCGCAACAGACTCCACCAACCTCCTCATTGGAGGTAATCTTAATCAAAACCACCATTATTCATTTATTTACAGTTTTTGCTTATTGTTCTTTACTTTTACTTCTTTAGCTTAGTTTTCATTTTTGTCTCGTTTTATTTACATTATTGAACTGCTACTAAGGAATCCAGATTCCTTAGTAGGTGCTCATCAGCACAAGCTAGGGTGAAAACCCTAGCTACAGTGAGATATCATAGGTTAAGAGTTGAGAAAAAGAGAATTCTTGCACATCATCCTAGAAGGTGCGATGTGATAAGAGCCAGTCCCGTAGGAGACTCAGCGAGGAAGAGAGAAACAACACCTCGCAGAGAGATCTCGCTGGATAAGAAGGGACAAGAGGCACTAGAATGCTACAGAACCTGGTTGAGGAAACTTGATTCTTCAGCCAAACCATCTAAGATCACTTCGGGTGAGACTCCAGGCCATTCTATGGTCTGTCGCCGAAAGGGCCAGTGAACTAGGGGTTTTGTTGGTACAATACAGTAAACCCGAGTCTTCCCGATTAATCCAACAAATGGTTCTGTTGATGGTTTTGAACAAACTAAAGAGCTAATGTTCTGTTGGCATCCTACTAAAGAAGAACTTAACCAGTGGGTTGGGTCTAAGGAAAGAGAATTTGTTGCGATAGAAAACAAGAGTCCTAGGCTGAGTATAGAGGACTGGTTACAAAAACATATCTTCACAGACCTTCATGAGATATTTTTTGCGACCTATGCCAATGAGTTGTATGATTGGTTGTCAAAGTTGAATGATAAGCATATATTCAAAAAGAAAAGGAACATTGTGTGGACACTGGAGCTGATTCATACCGTGAAGAGCGTAGATAATCCCATTTCATGGGCAGTAGACTTCTGGCTTGCGAGTTTGCTGGAAGGCTTCAATACAAAGTTTGTAGTTGATCAAAGAAAGAGTTTCAATGAAGCAGAGAGGTACTTCTTCAAAGGATATCGCGGTAAGTACTTGAACTCTTTAAATTTGTCCCTTAAGATGTTATTATATGAAAGAGGAGTACTGGATATATTCTCAGATGAATAAGTTAAGTAAGTGTAATGTCACAAGAGTTTGAGAGTGATTTTGAAGACATTGGATGTACACGTAGCGGTAAAAGATATAAAGTAGATCACAAATCTTCCTTCTTTGAAGACAGTTCAGACAGTACTAGAGAACAAAGTCAAATTAATAAAGAAAGAACATTAGGGGGTATCCCTTACCACCCTTACACCCCACAGAAACCAACCAGAACACATAATAATCCCATAGGAACTCCATCTAATAGTTCACACATAGTACATACTACCTCTACATCACCTACATTTACACCGCCAAGTGGTAGTAATACAGCAAATCAGAATCCACCTCGTAGAAACAGAATGGGGGATGACATGAAATTACCTACCTTTAAGGGTATACGGGCAGAAGACCCAGAACAGCATTGGTTCCTATGTGAAGCTGTATGGACCATTAAACAGATCTAGGATGACAATACTAAGCTTGTCTAGTTGGCCACTACACTTAGAGAAAGAGCTTTAACATGGTATATGAATTATACATCAGCGCAGATCAGAACCCTTATAGAGGTCAGGATCGCAATGATTAAAGAATTTAAGAAACCCAAGTCTGAGTCACAATGTATCACAGAACTCAAAGACATTAAACAATTACCCACGAAGTCAGTATGGGACTTCAATAAGAAATTTAAAGGTCTTATAGACCAAGTTAGCTTTGAGTTTGCATCGGAGCAGCATAAGGAATGGTTCATTGCAGCACTGCTCCCTCATATCAGACTTCCACTAATGCAACAGAGACTCCATACGTAGGATGAAGCATTGGAGATGGCAATGAAACTAGAGGCTTCACCTCTATCTGAGACTAGTACATGTATGAAAAACTTACAGAATCAGCTAGCCAATCTCACTTTACAACTCCATGAGATTAAGAAAGGAAAAGAGGTCGCACAATAATTATGTGTACCAAGTGTAAAGGAAATGGCTGTACGAAAGATAACTGTCCACTATTTGTTGAGTATTTAGCAAGCAGGGCTCCTAACCCCTTAGTACAGAATCAAGGGCCATGGTGTGAAATTTGTAGAACAAGAGGACATAGACCACAAAAATGCCCTTTACTTCAGAAGTATGTACAAACTCCTAAGAATTTATATTGTAACTTCTGTAAGTCAGTAGGACATCATGAAAATAATTGCAGAGCTTATGATCTCATGATAGAGAGAAAACATGACTTCTACAGAGTCCAGTCAGAGACATCAGGTCCAGCAGCAGGACTACAGCATGAACCGGCTCATGATGGCCATGGTGGAGGATTCATAGGATGAGGCTCTGGTGGAGGCTTTGGCTGTGGACCGATTATTTGTTACAACTATGGAGCCATAGGACATTATTCTAGGGATTTTCAGAACCCTACTATGACGTGTAAGTATTGCAAGTCCTATGATCATACTATAGAAGAATGTCCTATATTGATAGCCAAGATTAAGGATCCTAAGCCAGCAGTAAACTAGAATATTTAGCTTATTGCTGCTGAGCAGAAAGAACCAGAATCAAGAGTCAATATTGTGACTCACATCGGTGCTTCTACTAGTAGGACATCGCAGGATGCTGAAAACAATACAGGTCCGGAGTGGGTGCGTAAAGCCACTAATAAATCAACACCACTTGACCTACAGAAGAACAAAGAAACGTTTTAGAAAGCTAAAACTTTCTTTACTGACCCGACACCATTAGGATCACAGACATTGCCTTGTATGGGTGTACCGTAGCAAAAACCTTGTGGCATTAGTCCTGTACAGATATCGCAGGCTACCACATCTGGAAGGTTCAAAGAGGATGAGTTGACAGGAAGTGTACAATCCTTCTTGCGGAGCTGCTTGAAACTCGTAAGAAATGAGAAAGCCATAGGAGAGATTCAGTGCATCATAGATCAATATCAACATTATTCTTCCATGAGAAGTGCACAGTGTGTTGTTCATAATATTATGGGCCATACAAGAACAAGAAGAGAAATGAGACTCACAGCACAAATTGGAGAATTTGAAATGGATGAGGTAATCCTAGATTTAGGATCAGAGGTAAATGTTCTGACTAATAATACATGGGAATAGATGGGTATCCCTAAGTTAGCTATATCACCTATCCATCTGCGATTAGCCAATCAGTAGAGGGTATCACCACTGGGTCGATTACCGCAAGTGCTAGTTGACATTGACGGAGTTCGCAGCTTTGCAGATTTTGAAGTCATAGAAAATATTGGCGATAGTAGACCGTATCTAGCTTTACTAGGTATTGATTGGGAAATTGATAACATGGTTGTTATCGACTTGAAGAAAATACAAATGACCTTTGAGGATAAACAAATTCGAGTCATCGCACTGTTGGATCCTTTTCAGGGTCCTCGATACATTGAACCTATCAGAGCAGAGGAAGAGGTGCGTAATATGGAGAGATTCTATCAGATGTCTGCTAACCAAAGTGATTATATTAATCCCACCGTAGAAGGAAATATTAGTTGTTGATGCGACAACTCATGCGCATCGGATTCTAATGTTGGTTTAGAAAATTGGCAGAATAGACTTTATGAAGTCTCAGCTCGAAGATGTGCATTTATGACTAAGTCACTATGATGGATTGGCACAAAGATTAAGGATATTCTGTCATTTGATGGCTTAGCAGATGTCAATGACCTTTTACAGCAGTTTGAGCAGGAAATCCCTCATGAGAAGAGGATGGAAACTATTGACCTTGTAGTAAGAGCCACACCTACAAGATGGTGGCATGCACATAAAGAACATATCGCATCATGGGATGATTTTAAGAGATTGATGGCTGATATAGATACGATGAATGAAATATTAGCACAGCTTCTTGCCTTAGAAGAAGACAGATTCATCGCAGGATTTCATCAAAAAGTGCAGAAGGCACAAGAAAAATATTGGCATGATAGGCACATCAAGAGCAAGATTTTTCAGATAGGAGACCTAGTACTCCTTTATGACAGCAAGTTTGTTAAGTTTCCAGGGAAGCTTAAGACACATTGGTTGGGGCCATATCAGATTCAGCAAGTTACAGAAGGAGGGGTTGTTCAACTCAGTAAACTGAATAGGGAACTTGTTCCTACTTTGATTAATGGCAGTAGGCTTAAGATTTATAGTGATAGCCACCCCACCTCCCAATCCTAACTCAGAGAACTAAGTTGTGCAGATGTCTAGTGTAGTTGAAAGGAGGCATCGCACTCATAACTAGTCTACACCCAAAAAAAAAAAAGATAACTTTCCTGCTGTGATTCAAAAATTTTATTTTGCGCAAGTCATAGAACGCTTGCAGAGTTTCACGCCAACTTTTTGGGTTCAGGACGATACGGTGTGGCATTGCAGCGAGGCGATGTTCCCCATGCCACATAGACAATTTTGAAAGGGAAAGAGGGCCAGCCACTTCACCTTCTTACAAGCAATTAATCAATATATGACAGGTATACGTTGCCTTAGATTTGGAAACAGTACATTGATTGTCCTAGATTTGGTAAATCTTGGTCAAGACTGGCGCCTGCACACAAGTTTCGAGGAGATTTGATCGGATTTTCATCACTTAATGAGGATCGGGATGACAGCTATTGTCTTATCCATGCAATAAATGCCACCAATGGGTCTATTCTAAGCGACCGTTGCTTATTTCCTTTGTTATAAATACACATATCATTCAAACAAAAGGGTTGCTTTTGTGATTTCTGAGAGTTATAGAGCAATTTTTACATTTTTCCCTATGCAGAGATACTCCAGTTATAGAGTGCTAGTTTCCCCATTTCCGCAGCCATTGCTAGTCTAGAGTATCACACTGGGTGGTTTCTGTCCGAGAAGGAACCTTTAGAGGACATCGTGCGACGATTCCAGCATGGTGGCCTCGATCCTGGTATGACAACACCGCCCAAGGTTGTGAAATTAGGTACACCACAGGTCAAACAGACACCAAGGATGACGATTCAAGCTCAGATAGTATAAGAGTCCAGCCCAGAGTAGGAAGAAGAAGTTCATATGGCAACAATATACATAGTGCCACGAGTCAAGGACGCACCAGAGGTAACCATTCCCAAGGGTGCTAAGTTTCCTGTTCCACTACCTCCGATTGATCCTCGTGTACATAAAGATGGAGAACTATTAGGATATGCCCCTGTTCTCAAATTTACAGACTATAACCTTGGAGACAGTAAGACATATCCTCATTTTCGGCTGGATCGGTATCTTACGGTTCAGAGGAACCCGAGGACCGGTGTAGATGAGTTTGTTCCTATGGAACATGTCCAGATTCTTGAGTAGTCAGGCTTGCTCAATTTGTTGAGAATACCACATTTTGGACGAGGTGCAGAGGTTAATGCCGTGGTGTGCATGCTACTTTCCTCTATACATGGAGGTTACCTCTAGCTTGGTAACAGGATTGATCTGAACATCGATTTCATACACCACATCACTGGGCTGTCAAAGATCGGTAAGGACCCCCAGATGCATATATCAGGGAAAAGCAAGGATTCCAAGCTTCCAGCAACCCTAGTTAACAAGTATAAGCTACAAAGAGGAGGTCGGGCTTATTACCTCATAGCCTTAATAGATGATACACTCAGATTTACAGCCAGTCTTCTTGCAGGCAGACTGTTAACTAAAGTTCACCCGAAAGAAGTCACAGGATCAGTAATTCACCTTGCCATACAAGTCGCAAACGGTGAACAATTTAATTGGTGTTTGTTTTTATTAAATATTTTTCTACAAGATTGTTTGGTAGCACAGGATGAGCCGAACCACCCCTTCCACTTCTCGTGGCTACTGATACTATGTGCATTCACCGGGTGGAAAGAGCCGCCCCATACCCAGTTTCTACAGCTACGAAGCGGAGAGTGCAGAGGCGCACACTATGCAAATTTATGGGAGAGCAACATCCCAGCCAAGAAAAATATCAATATGATAGTATTCTATGAATACTATAAGCTGTTATAGTGAGTCATCCACAAGACATCGTGGATCAACACAGAGGTTGTCGACATGTATCACACTCGGCTTGATTTCATTGCGGACAAGCATACAATATTTCTGAGGCCAGAAGGGTCTAGAACGGATAACTAGGCTATTGGTTCATTCAGGATGACAGCAGAGGATGTAGAAGACATCATCAAAGACTTTGGTGAAGAATGGAAGAAGGCATTAGAATATTCCACAGCAGGAAATGTACCAACAGACACTACACCCATAGACCCACCAGACAAAGGAAAAGATAAGGTGGGTTCCAAGAGGAAATACCTAGTAGAAGTGCCACCAGTGACACAAAAGGGGAAAGATGTAGTAGAAGTGCCACCAGAGGCACAAAAGAAGAAAAAATCCAAATCCTCAAAGCCAACTATAGAGACCGCACTAAAAGAGGATGACTATGAACTCATCGCAACAAGATTGTAGGAGGCGATGCAGGACTCATTTCAGGCGATGTAGACATCGCAGGACAAGCTACAGAGCACGATTAATAAGCAGCTTCTGGAGTTGAAAGTGCTAACTGAGAAAAATACCATGATGCAGACTCAGCCAATCAAGGCGACAGCAGGATAAAGCTCACAACAATCGATTTCCCGCGAGGAATTCTTTGCAAAGGATCGCATCAATACAGTGTTGATACCGCCAGGGAGCATCTGATTCCTTGCTTCAATGATTGATGTGTAGATATAGGTTAGACACCCTATCGAGGTTAATCTAGCATAGTTCCCTATTGATCAACTACAGATGATCCAGCAGCAGATAGCCGTAGAGCTCAGGGATAGAGAGCATGCGACTTATAAGCAGAACACTCAGCTAAGAAAATAGAATGTAGAGCTCACCGCAGGATTTCAGACAAAGGCGGAAGAGTTAAGAGTATACAAAGAAAGAGAACAGGATCTAAGTCAGGTCCTGCAGAACATCACATTGGAGCTACCCCAATGTAACATTGAGTTTTCCTTGCCTCTAACGCAGAAGGTAAGAAGAATTGCAGACAGAGCAAAGGCTCTGGAAGAGACAGTGGCAAAGATGGAGGAAGACCACAAGGCACAGATTGCTGAGCTTGAGGCTCGAGCACCAGGCACACCTGAGGCAGACAAGGAAGCAAGGGCACAGGCCTTTAGACTCACTTCAACACAGATGAAGTGTCGCATAGATGACGCACAGTCATTACTAGATGATGCGACAAAGACATGGTCGGATATAGAAGAGCTCCAAGATAAACTGCAGTTGCAGCAGAGCATCCAAAAGATATAGAATGCAACAGTAGCAATGAAGGAAGAAGTCAAGAGATTAGGAGCTCTTGCAAAGATGAAGAAGATGACAGAGATGAACCATTTGCAACAGGAAGCGCAGCGGTTGTGAGAAAAAGAGATACAATTCAATAACCTGCTTCAACCATATCAGGAACAAATCGCAGAGCTAGTCGATGCGGTTGAGCAAAAGGTCAAGGAGTTCACTTCAAGAAAAACTGAAATTGATGACACAGAAGACCCCATGATTACTCAAGTTATGCTTGAGGCGGCACAAGACTGTGTCGAAACTATGGACAAAGAGGTCGCAGGACTCAGAGAGAGATTCACAAGGACTTCGCAAAAAGCCAAGGAGAATCTACAACAAGAGAAGCCATCTGTCAGTGGCTCAAGGAGGAGCCACAAGTAAGTGTTAGGGGACTATTGGAGTAGGGCCCCACAGCTACATGAAAAGATTCTATAGTGGAACAAGGAAGTCAAAGAAAATAGTACCTTAAGTGGCCGAGAAGAGAGAGCTCAACCACTGCATTGAGGGCAACGGCGACGACAAGAGGGCTCAGCTACCCTCATAAATAGAAAAAGAGAAATGGCCAAGGTATTAAAGACAAAGGATAGAAGGGGAGCAACTGAGGAAGCAGTGCCCATACCCACGATCAGCGCCGAGAAGCGTGGAAGACTACAGAAAGCTGTGGTGTCACAGAAAGCAACAGTTCAAAGTACAGATATGCCGACTGTCATAGTTAGGGTTTTGGGTTACTGTTGCGATAGGCCCATAGTGTTGTATCATGGTGAGAACTTTGGGCCACCTATTTAAGCATGTATTTTGTATTGTGAAAGGTTATCTAGCTAGACATTCACATAGACAATTAGCTAGTTGGTCAGTTATCTATTCTTTGAGTCGAGCTCTGGCTCTGTTGTTAAGTCTGTAGTTATATTACTATAACCAGTAGTCGGATCCTTGAGCATGAATGTAACAATCTGCAGGGATTGAGAGAGAGAGAGAGAGAGGAAGGAAATATTGTAAGAAGAAAGCATTAGAGGAAGAGAAGATATCTAAGAGAAGGGCTCCCAGCTGAGTGCGTGGAGTTTCCCGAAATATCTCAAGCTGCATAATAGGTTGCAGTGGAACTATGTTTACTCTCTCAAGATATAATATAAAGACCAGTTCCTGTGGACGTAGATTCCCCCCTTGGGAGTGAAGCACGTAAAATCCGTGTGTTGTGCGACTGTTTCATGTGATTGTGCTATACTTATTTGATATCTGTTTTCTGTTACATGAACTTTGCTTATCAATTAATGGATGTATGTATGCTATCCTTCAGTTTACAGTAGCATAGAAGGTTAAATGCAAGTTGAATGTATCAAGTATTTTGTATATGAGTTTATCAGTGCTTGATTCAGGACAGTAACAGTTACAGTGTTAAGTGACTTCTATATATGAGTTCAGTGAGTTGAGCGTGATTGATGTTAAGCGTGTTAAACTATAGAATCTTAAGAGAAGTTGTTTGACACCCTTATGAAGGTTAACTGAGCTATTATACCCAGAGAAGAATCCTTTGAACCTTAAGAGTTAGTGAGAATATTGAGTCTCGCTGTAGGAATTATCCCAGCGTAGAAAGGCAATATCGCACCATCAGAGGTGCTGCGGTGTGAGATATCACAGGTTAAGTGTTGAGAAAAAGAGAAGTCTTGCGCATTGTCCTAGAAGCTGCGATGCGATAAGAGCCGGTCCCATAGGAGACTCAGCGAGGAAGAGAGAAACGGCACCTCGCAGAGAGATCCCGCTGGATAAGAAGGGACAAGAGGCACTAGGATGCTACAGAACCTGGTTGAGGAAACTTGATTCTTCAGCCAACCCATCTAAGATCACTTCGGGTGAGACTTTAGGCCGTTCTGCGGTCTGTCGCCGAAAGGGCCAGTGATCTAGGGGTTTTGTTGGTACAATACAGTAAACCCGAGTCTGCCCGATTAAGCCAACAAGTCACCTTGCTTACCATTTCTTCGTCCCAATAATCTCCAATGGTAGCGTACTTAGGCATTTCTTCTGATCCAATGTTTACTTTCCTTGTTTTCAAGGGATGAGTTACTTTAGGTGATTCGACTGCTGGTCCATGTACTTCGCAATGTCCTTCTGACTTAGGAATATTAATGTTGCGAGGGTCATTATCTTCATCAATGGCGAGGTTATAGCATTCTACTGCATTAGCTTCTTGTTTCTTTCGATCAGGTTGGTGCACGGCTATTTCTTTATCATCAAACACCTTAGTATGGATCAACCTAATAGCTGCGTCCAAAGCAGGGCAATCCTCATCAATAGAAAATGTGAGCACAAAACTATCAGCAAGGCTAACCTAACTTACAGTACCATGGCAAAGCTCCACCTCCGCATACCAGTTCTTTGCTATAGGTTCCAGAGTGTGTACAAACCTATGTACCCATTCTTCACAAGGTACATGCTTCCATGCTTGATAACACTGCTCCAAATGTTCCTGAGGGCTAGTCTTACCATTAAATCTGCTTCGTACGTCCTGAGGTTGATCCATGGATCTCAGGAGAAGAAACTTTTGACAAGCTCCCCAACTATGAATATACCTTTTATGACCATTCCACCATCTGGCAACTGTGGCTCTGAATACTAAATCTAGAGTTTCCATTTTCTGTGAATCTGGCACTTGCTCTGAGAATCGTACAATAAAATATTTTGGGTCTGTCAAGCCATTAAAAGTAGGTAATATTCTTGTCTGTGAGCCAACCCATCTGATAGACTTGGAAATTCTTGCACATCGATGTCCATGTAGCTCATAAAGTCTATTCTGCCAATTCTCTAGGCCTTTGTCTGAATCAGTCATGCAAGAACTGTCACACTGCCAATCCATTCTACCTTCAGTAGTAGGGATAACATAGTATTCTTCTTTAGTTGTGATGTTGTAAATATGATCCAAAACATCATGATCTTCATCTCTGACTGGCTCTGTGTACCTTTCTCCTTGAGAAGGGTCCAATGGTACTATGACTCTCAAGCCTTTTCCCTCAAAAGTCATCTGTCTATTCTTAAGGTTGATTACTGCATCATTGTCTATTTCCCATTCAATTCCTAGCAAGGCTGGATAGGGGTTGCTATCATAAATTATTTCAATGACTTCAAAATCTGCTAAGGTACTAACTCCATCAATATCCACTGGTACACTAGGGAATCTTCCCAAGGGCACAATCTTCTACTGATTGGCTAATCTTAGTTGTATAGGGGATCATTCAAGCGTAGGTTTTCCAATTTGTTCCCATGTCTGTTTAGTTAGGACATTCACTTCTAATCCCAGGTCTAAAATGATATCAGTCATGTCATAATCTCCTATCTGAGCATGCAATCTCATTTCTCCTCCAGTCCTTCTAACTCTATTCATAGTTTTTCCTCTATCATAGCTTCATTGAGGTTCGCAAGACACAATAAATTTCTGTAACTCATTCAAATAATTTTGATTTCTTAATAGATTCATACAACTCTGTAAAAATTATGACAGTGTACTTACTTGATCTGTGCACAGCTTCTTGGAACTGTAACTGCTGGTGATGTTGTTGCGTATTTTCAACTGATGTTCTCGCATCAGCAAAGTATTTTTTAGCTTCCATAAATGTTCCTTTTTCTCTTCCAACATCGAAGGCTGGAATTTTCTCTGGGGTCTTGCGGACCCAAGCCTCGTCAGGATGTTTCCCCTTATTTGGCACCTGCGTCGTAGCTTCGCTCCTTGTAAAAAAGTTAAGGGCTGGGATAGGTATTTTCTCTACAGCAATCATCTGAACATTCTGAGTAGGAGCGCCATTTATTTCTTGTATCTTGGCTATCAACTGTGGGCATTGCTGTTGGAGCAGGATCCCGCAGCTACAGAAGAAGCTGCTAATTTTGGCAGAAAGAGAGAAGTTTTGGCGGAAAAAGGACAAGGCAGAGCTACGACGCCGTAGCGCGTTTCCAGCTAGAGAGCAGAGCCGTAAACCATGACTTTTGGGATAGAAAAGTTAAGAAGGAAACGGTACCTAAGCGGCCGAGAGAAGAAAGCTCAACCACTACATTGAAGGCAGCGGCGGAAGACAGGAGGGCTCAGCGACCCTCATAAAGAAGAAGGAGCAATGAGGCTCAAGCATTGAAGGCGAAGGACAGAAAGAGAAGCAGTGCATAGTACCCATGGTCAGTGCCGGGAAGCATGGAAGACTGCAGAGAGATGCAGTGTGACGGGAAGCGGCTACCTCAAGGACAGAGAGGACCGACTGTCACTATTTAGGGTATGGGGTTACTGTTGGGACAGTCCCACAGTGTTGTAATGGCACGATCTTCGGGCTGCCTATAAAAGCTTTCATTTTTGTATTGTAAAGGGTTAGCTAGTCAGTCAGTTAGACAGTTGGTCAGTTGATAGTTTTGTAGATTCAGGAATCAGTCGGACGGACTGCGTTGTAATGATCTAGACACCTAGTTGTCTGTGAGTCATTTGATTCTGTATGTAACCATTCATAGAGAGAGCAAAGAGGGAAGGATATATTGGAAGAAAGGAAACATAGAGATAGACCAGAGGTCTAGAAGTGACCTCGCGCTGCATATGCAGTGCAACAGACTGTGCTAACTTCCCTCAAGATATATAATAGAAGCACAGTTTGGTGGACGTAACTCCCATCCTGGGGGTGAACCACGTTAAATCTGCATGTTATGTGTTGAATGAATGTGACTGTATTTGCTTACTGTTACTAGCTATTATGCATGTAATATTAGTTGCCGTAGATGAATGTATGTATTGTTCTGCTTATGATAATGCAAGAGGATAAAGATAAGTTGAAGCATTTTAGTAGGCTGTTTAAAGACTCCTTTACGTCTGTCTCTAATGACCAGTTACTCACAATATACTTCTAAGAAGTATAGTTTCGCACATCGGCACAGTCAAAGTTAAGAGCGCCAAGTTGTAGTGGTAAGATATCGCAGAGAGGCGGTATCGCATTGGCAGAGGAGCTGCGGTGCGCGGTACTGCGAGCTGAGGGCTTAGCGTTGAGGAGAGGAGGGGTGTTCCACGGTGCGCAGAGATGAGGTAAGGTTGGGAATATTGTGAGTAAGTGGAAGTTGTGCGACGCGAGAGGAAATCGTACGACTTGAGCGGGGTTAAGCATCGCACAGGTAAAAAGTCCTGCGAGCAGAATGGGACGTGCGATGCGCAGAACTAGTTGATCTAGCGGCGCGCAGGAGTAAGAGAGAGAAGAAGTAGGATGAACAGAACCTGGTCCAAGACACTTGAGTCTTGGCCAACCCATTAGATTCACTTCGGGTGAGACTTCAGATCGCTTCGCGGTCTATCGCCGAAAGGGCCAGTGAGTTTTGGGTGTTGTTGATTAATTATAGTAAACCCGGGTCTGCCCATGCAATCAACAAATGGTTCCGTTGCCGGTTTAAATTACTGGGATTCAATGTTCTGTTGGCATCCTATGAGAGAAGAGTTTCACCAGTGGCTGGATTCAGACTTAAGGGAGTTCCCCAAGCAAGAGAATAGGAGTCCGAGACTAGGAACAGAGGCCTGGCTAGAGAAGCATATCGCTTCAGACATACACGCTATATTTTTTGTAACCTACGGAAACGAGCTTTTCGATTGGTTATCCAAGTTGACAGATAGCAACACATTCAAGAAGAAAAGAAACATCGTCTGGACACCGGAGCTGATTCAGACCGTACAGAACCTTGACAATCCAATTACGAGAGCAGTGGACTTCTGGCTTACTAGTGTGCTAGAAGGCTACGTTACAGAGTTTGCAGTTGACCAGAGAAAGAGCTTCAGCGCAGCCGAATGATACTTCTTCAAAGGATATCATGGTAAGTACCTACGATCTCTAAACTTGTCCCTTAAGATGCTGTTATATGAAAAAGGAACAATGAATCTAGTCTCAGATGAATAAGTAAAGCTAGTAATGTCACAAGAGTTTGAAAGTGATTTTGATGACATTGGACGAACACGGAGTGGAAAGAAGTATAAAGTAGCATTTAGTCCTCCTATATTTGAAGACAGTTCAAACAGTATTAGACAGCAGATCCCTAGCACCACCGAAGAACCAGAGGGGGGTATCCCTTACCACCCCTATACTCCACAGAAGCAGACAGGGACTCAGAATAATCCCGTAGGTACTCCATCTAGTAGTTCACAGTCAGTACCTACTCCCATTACAGCACCTTCACCTACACTGTTGAGTGGTAGTACTCCAGTCAGTCAGAACCCACCACAGAGAAATAGAATAGGAGACGACATGAAGCTACCTATTTTTAAAGGTACAGGAGCAGAAGATCCGGAACAACATTGGTTCCTATGCGAAGCTATGTGGACTATTAAAACAATCAACGATGATAACCTTAAACTTGTACAGTTGGTTACCACACTCAGAGACAGAGCCTTGACATGGTACATAAAGTATACTACATTACCCAAGACGCTCGCCCAGGTCAAGAACGCCATGATTAAAGAGTTCAAGAAACCTAAATCGGAGTCTCAGTGCATTACAGAGCTTAAGGATATTAAACAGCTACCATCAGAGTCAGTATGGGACTTTGACCAGAAATTCAAAGCTCGTATCGACCAAGTAAGTTTTAACTTTGCGCCAGAGCAGCATAAAGAATGGTTTATTGCAGCGCTCCTCCCTCATATCAGAATGCCACTAATGCAACAGAAACTCGCTACTCAAGATGAGGCGCTGGAGATGGAAATGAAACTAGAGGCTTCACCTTTAGCAGAAACCAGTACAGGGATGACAACTCTACAGACCCAGTTGGCCAACCTCACCTTACAGATACACGAACTTAAAAAAGGGAAAGAGGCTATGCAAGACATATGGTGCATAAAGTGCAGAGAACAGGGCCACAGTAAGACAACTGTCCAGTCTTTGCAGAATACTTAGCGTCAGGGGCTCCTAACCCCTTACCACGAACACGAGGGCCATGGTGTGAAATATGTAGAACTCAAGGACATCCATCTCAGCAATGTCCTTTGCTTCAAAAGTATGTACAGAAACCTAAACATATCTATTGTATCTTCTGTAATTCTGTCGGGCATGATCCACAAGATTGCCGAGCTTATGATCTCCTGTCAGAAAGAACACAGGATGTGTACAGAGTCCAAGCAGACACACAGGGTCCAGCAACAGGAACATAGCCGGCTCAGCCGTATGGGGGCCAAGGAGGAGGATTCAGAGGACGAGGCTGTGGAGGAGGCTTCGCAAGAGAAGGAGGTTTTGGTCAAGGTCATTGACCAGTCACTTGTTATAATTGTGGAATTGTCGGACACTATGCTAGGGACTGTCAGAACGCCACTACTACTTGTAATTAGTGTAAATCTTACAATCATACCATAGAAGAGTGTCCCATCTTGATAGCTAAGATCAGAGATCCTAAACCAGTTACACACCAGAACATCCAGCTTATTGCTGCTGAACCTAAGGAGCCAGAACTAGCAATTAACATTGTGACTCGGAGCGGTGCTTCCACCAGTGGCACATCGCAGGAGACTGGACAGAACACAAGTCAGGGGTGGGTGCGCAGAGCTCCTACTAAAGCAACTGCACTCAACCTACAGAAGAATAAGGAGACCTTTCACGAAGCTAAGGCTTCCTTTGATGAACCTACACTAGCAGGACCGCAGGTACCGCCGTCTAGGGGCGTACCGCAGCAAGCACCTTGTAGCAATAACCCTGAGCAGGCACAGCAGGCTACCACATCCGGAAGATGTGACGAAGATGAATCGACCGGAAGTATACAAGCCTTCTTGCACAGCTTCTTGAAACTCCTGAGAAACGATAAATCTGTTGGTGAGCTACAGCGTATGATAGATCAGTGTCAGCAACCCTCTCTCTCGGACAGTGCCCACCGCGCTGTCCATAATATTACAAGACATGCAAGGACAGGAAGAGAGATGAAATTCATAGCCCAGATCGGTGAATTCGAAATGGATGAGGTTGTCTTAGACCTGGGATCATAGGTGAACGTTCTAACCAAGCAGACATGGGAACAGATGGGTAGTCCTCAGTTAGCCCTATCACCTATCCACCTGAGATTAGCTAATCAGCAGCGAGTATCACCATTGGGTCGATTATCGCAGGTGCCAGTTGATATTGACGGAGTTTGTACTTTTGTGGAATTTGAGGTTATAGAAATCATTGGTGACAGTCGACCATATCCAGCACCACTAAGTATTGATTGGGAAATTGGAAGCAAAGCTGTCATTGACCTAAAGAAAAGACAAATGACCTTTGAGGATGCGTGGATCCGGGTCATCGCACCGCTGGATCCTTACCAAGGACCTAGATATATCGAACCTATCCGAGCAGAGGAAGAGGCACATAATATGGAGAGTCTCTACCAGATGACAGCAAACCAGAATGACTATATCAATCCCACTGCAGAAGGGCATATTAGTTGGCAATGCGACAGCTCATGCGCATCGGATTCGGATGCTGGTCTAGAAAACTGGCAGAACAGACTTTACGAAGTATCATCGCGCAGATGTGCGTTTATAAGTAAGTCACTGCGATGGATTGGTGCTGAGATCACTGAGACTCCATCATATCATGGTCTGACAGACATCCAAGATTTTCTCGAACAATTTGAGCAACAAACCCCCCCCTGAACAGAGGATCGCAGCTATGGACCTCGTAGTTAGAGCCACACCTACGAGATGGTGGTATGCACATAAAGAAAATATCGCATCATGGGATAACATCAAAAGACTGATGGCGATCATATTTTTTGACGACAGAAGGTATGCTCAGCACAAGTACACAGGAGAAACTGACCCCAGGGTACACATTCAAATATGTGAACAGAACTGGTCGGACATTCCAGAGGATGAATGGGTTCACAGATTCATTCACACATTGGACACAATTCCAAGGAATTGGTACACAGAGACCGAGTTGCGCAAGGGAACAACCACATGGCTGCTTATGACAGACAGCTTCCTACTCACCTTTGCATTTGAATCAAAACACCCAAGTGTTGCCCAGGCCCTAGATATCATCAAGACTAAGATTTTTGAGGGTCACACTATCTAAGTACCAATCCAACCTGAGTGGACTATCCAGCTAGAAGAGGCATTGGAATGCTATAATTTCACATCAGAATTAGAGGAAGCGGATGAGAATCCTCGCAATACCAACATTCCAGAATTAGAAGGCACTCGCGAAGTGGAGGGACCACAGCTAGAGATTCCAGCGATCACCGAGCCCATCAAGATTAAAAAGATCAATATTGGCACAAACGAAGAACCTAAGTTTGCCTCTATTGGAGACTACTGGAATGATGAAACAGTTGGATAGATTGCAGATCTGCTACATGATTATCAAGACCTATTTCCCACCAAGTTCACATAGATGAAGGGAATAGTTGGAGACTTGGGAGTCATGAGGATACCATTAAAAGAGGATTCTAGACCAGTTAAGCAGCGTCCATACAGATTGAACCCGCGATACAAAGAAAAGGTAAAGGATGAAATTGATAAAATGCTAACAGCATGCATCATTGAACCAGTAGAGGAAAGCGAATGGGTTAGCCCTATGGTAGTACAAGAGAAGAAAACAAAAGGGGACATAAGGATCTGTGTTGATCTGCGAAAACTCAACGATGCATCACTTCATGATCCATTTCCAACACCGTTCACTGATGAAGTATTAGACAACGTGGGAGGACAAGAGGTCTACTCCTTCACTAACGGGTTTTCAGGCTACCACCAGATCAGAATACACCCAGAAGATCGATCCAAGACCACATTTGCAACAGAGTGGGGATAGTTCCAGTATACGGTAATGCCCTTTGGTCTTAAGAATGCACCAGCTATATTTTCTAGAGTAGTAGTTGCTGTATTTAAAGAATACATTCATAAATTCTTGGAAGTATATTTTGATGATTGGACTGTATTTGGGTTAATCAATAAGCACATAGGCGATCTAAGACTGATGTTAGAAAAATGTAGGCAGTACCAGATCTCTCTAAACTTGAAAAAATGTATATTCTGTGCACCATTTGGTATCTTGTTGGGTCACATTTTCTGCAGACAAGGCTTGATGGTAGACCCTGCCAATATCGCTATCATTGTAAACCTTCCAACACCTAATTCAGTCAAGCAACTGAGGACAGTACTTGGTCATACGAGGTACTACAGAAAGTTCATCAAGGGCTACGCAAATATTACAGCGCCGATGGAGAAATTGCTAAAAAAAGATGTAAAATTCCTATGGAACGAGGAATGCCAGCAGAGCCTAGACATACTCAAGAAAAAGATGGTTACAGCACCCATCCTAGTATTTCCAGATTGGACTAAGCCTTTCCATGTACATGTGGATGCATCCGGCATCGCATTAGGAGTCGTCTTAACCCAGCCAGGAGAAGGGGATCTTGACCATCCCATCGCATATTCCAGCAGAAAGTTATCAACAGCAGAAAAGAACTACACCACAACAGAAAGGGAGGGTTTAGCTATGGTATATGCGTTGTAGAATTTCAGGCACTATCTATTGGGCGCCTCGTTTAAAATGTTTACTGATCATTCCGCATTGAAGTACCTAGTCAATAAACTAGTGTTAGGGGGGAGAATCTGCAGATGGTTACTCCTCTTCCAGGAGTACGATTTTGAGATCATTGTGAAACCAGGAAGACTGAACGCATGACCAGATCATCTGTCGCGGCTAGACTCAGGAGAAGAGCCCAGTAACCTAGAAGACAGTCTGCCAGATGCGCCGTTGTTTTCCATACAGATTGCAGATGAGTACTATGCTGACATTATTCAATTCCTCACCACAGGAGTAGCACCTGACGACCTTACTAAACAGCAAAAGAAGCAGTTGGTTGTTAAGGCAGCAGACTTCACCCTCATTGCAGGATGTCTATACAAGTTAGGTCCGGATGAAGTTCTACGCAGATGCGTGATGCCACACGAGAAAGACACCATTATCAAAGAGGCTCATTCAGGAACCGCAGGAGGACATTTTGCAGGAAAACCGACCGCGCAGAAAATTATAGACGCAGGCTTGTGGTGGCCTACACTGCATAAAGACACAAAGGACTTCTGCAGATGCTACGATATCTACCAAAGGGTAGGAAAACCCTCATGCCGCGATGAAATGCCGCTGCGACCGCAGGTCACGCTGCGCGCATTCGACAAATGGGCTATCAATTTTGTGGGTCCAATCAACCCACCCGGGAAGCGCACTGGTGCGAGATACATCATCACTGGAACAGAGTACCTCACCAGATGGGAAGAAGCCAAGGCAGTAAGAAATTGTGATGCTGCTACAGCTGCACAGTTCCTTTTTGAAAACATCATCAGCAGGTTTGGATGCCCAGTAATTTTGATGAGTGATCAAGGCACACACTTCCTGAACAGCACTATTGAGGCATTGACAGAAGAATTCCAGATTCAGCACTATAAGAGCACTCCCTACCACGCACAAGCTAATGGTACGGTCGAGGCCTTCAATAAGATTTTAGAAAATGCTCTCACCAAGATCTGTAATAGCCAGAGGAACGATTGGGACCTTCGAGTTAACGTTGTCTTATGGGCATACAGAACCACATGCAAGAAACTTACGGGACAGACACCTTTCAGCTTGGTATATGGACAGGAGGCTGTTATGCCTATGGATTATATTCTTCCTAGCTTAAGTGTCGCTCAGATTACTGGGATGACTGATATAGCCACGATAGAGGAACGGTTAGCACAGCTGCTTACCTTGGAAAAAGACAGATTCATCGCTGGATTCCATCAGACAGTGCAGAAAGAACGAGAAAAAGCCTGGCATGATAGACACATTAAGAATAATACTTTCCAGATCGGAGACCTAGTGCTCCTGTATGATAGCAAATTCCTGAAGTTTCCAGGAAAGTTCAAAACACATTGGTTGGGGCCATATCAGATACAGCAAGTCACAGAAGGAGGTGATGTTCAACTCAGTCAGTTGAACGGGGAGCTTCTTCCCACATGGATTAATGGCAGTAGGCTTAATCTCTACAGTGACACCCTCCCCACCTCTCCATCCTAGCAGAAACAGTTTATAGAGGTGCAGATGCCCAGTGTAGTTGAAAGGAGGCATCGCACCGGGAACTAGTCTACACCAGCAGATAGCCTAGTCAGGAGGAATCGCACCAGCGCGATTCAAAAAAAAAAAAATATTTGCATTTGGTTGCGCAGGTGACAAGGAGGCTACATCGCAGCAATGCCACGTGTCACCGTGCCACGTGTCCAGTTTGGCAACTCACAGTGGACCGTCAAGTCACAGTCTGACAAGCTGTTAATGAGGAAATGACCGGTATCCCTTACCGTAGATTTGGCGGCAGGCCTCATTAAGTTTCTAGATTTGGCAAAATCTTTGACGAGACTGGCGCTGGTACACACACTTCGAGGGAAATTTGATCGGATTTTTGCATTTATTAAGGATCGAGTGACCGGTGTGGTCTTGTTCATGCAATTAATATGACCAACGAGCTCAGTCTAGATGACCGTTGCGTCCGGGACTATCATCCATGACATAAAAAGCAGACATTATTCATTGGAAGGACTACATTTTCACAGAGCCAAACATTGTAGTGTGCAAACTCAGTCTTCCTCGTACAGAGTCCATCCCATTATAAGCTAACAGAGTTTTCCAGATATTGCATCCATTGCATACCCGCTGCCTCACACCGACTGGTTCCTAGCCGAGGATGAACCACTAGACGCGCTGCTGAAAAGATTCAAGCGTACTGTCCTGGAAGCTCCCATGACAACACCAGTTAGGAACGTTCAACCGAGTTCTTCACAGACCAGACCACCACCACAGACAAGGAGCCAGTCTCAGCTCCCAGAGGAGTTCAGTTTGGGGCAGGACGAAGACATAGTGAATGGAGCAGACTACCTCTTCCCTGCGACAATGAAGGATCCACCGACGCAGTTTGACCAACCTATTGAGGTCAACCTGGTGGAATTCCATACTGAGCAGTTGCAGATGATTGAACAACAGATAAGCACAGAACTCTGGACCCGAGAACTCGTGACTTATAAGAAGAATACGCAACTAAAGCAAAAGAATGCAGCACTGGCTACCAGCTATCAGAAGAAGGTTGGTGAGCTAGAAGCATATTAGGAAAGGGATCAGGCACTCTCTCAGCTGCTACAGAACATTGCTTTAGAACTACCCAGCTGTAACATTGAGTTCGCGGAAGATACTTCCCAAAAGCTAAGGAAAGTCACCGACAGAGAAAAGGCTCTGGAGGATACCGTCGTTAGAATGGACGAAGAAGTGGCTAAGATGAAGGCACATCATGATGCGCATATCGCCGAGCTTGAGGCTCACGCACGGGATACCTCCCAGGCAGAACAGAGAGCGAGAATCGAGGCTTTTAGACTCACCGCTGCGCATATGCAGTTTCGCATCAATGAAGCAACATCAGTACTGACTGATGCAATGAGCGCATGGTCCGAGCTAGATGAGCCACCTCAGCGAGTGGATATCCAGCGGAACATCCAGGTGATAGAGAATACCACGATGGCAATGAAAGAAGAGATTAAGAGCTTCGCAGCCCTTCAAAGGATGAAAAAGACAAAGGAGATGAACCAATTACAGCAGGAAGCCCAGCAGTTGAGAACAAAGGAGCTGCACATCACCGACCTGCTTCAACCCTTCCAGGAGCAAATCACCGAATTAGTCGACGCAGTGGAGCAAAAGGTGAAGGAGTTCACCACTGTCTGTGAGCAAGCTGATCAAACAGAGGACTCCCATATCAATCAAACCTTGCTTGATTCGGCACAAGAGCGTACCGAGGTAATGAAGAATGAAGTTGCAGAACTTCGGGGTAAGTTGCAGAAAACTTCGCAGGAGGCGAAGGAGAAGCTACAACAGGAGACACCTGCTGGTAGTGGCTCGGGGCGAGCCACAAGTAAGTGTTAGGGGACTGTTGGAGCAGGATCCTGCAGGTACAGAAGAAGCTGCTAATTTTGGCAGAAAGAGAGAAGTTTTGGCGGAAAAAGGACAAGGCAGAGCTACGATGCTGTAGCGCGTTTCCAGCTGGAGAGAAGAGCCAGAAACCATGACTTTTGGGATAGAAAAGTCAATAAGGAAACGGTACCTGAGCGACCGAGAGAAGAAAGCTCAACCACTGCATTGAAGGCAGCGGCGGAAGATAGGAGGGCTCAGCGACCCTCATAAAGAAGAAGGAGCAATGAGGCTCAAGCATTGAAGGCGAAGGACAGAAAGACAAGCAGTGCATAGTACCCATGGTCAGTGCTGGGAAGCATGGAAGACTGCAGAGAGCTGCAGTGTGACGGGAAGCGGCTACCTCAAGGACAGAGAGGACCGACTGTCACTATTTAGGGTATGGGGTTACTGTTGGGACAGGCCCACAGTGTTGTAATGGCACGACCTTCGGGCTGCCTATAAAATCTTGCATTTTTGTATTGTAAAGGGTTAGCTAGTCAGTCAGTTAGACAGTTGGTCAGTTGATATTTTTGTAGATTCAGGAATCAGTCGGACGGACTGCGTTGTAATGATCCAGACACCTAGTTGTCTGTGAGTCATTTGAGTCTGTATGTAACCATTCATAGAGAGAGCAGAGAGGGAAGGATATATTGGAAGAAAGGCAACATAGAGATAGACCAGAGGTCTAGAAGAGACCTCGCGCTGCATATGCAGTGCAACAGACTGTGCTAACTTCCCTCAAGATATATAATAGAAGCACAGTTTGGTGGACGTAACTCCCATCCCGGGGGTGAACCACGTTAAATCTGCGTGTTATGTGTTGAATGAATGCGATTGTATTTGCTTACTGTTACTGGCTATTATGCATGTAATGTTAGTTGCCGTAGATGAATGTATGTATTGTTCTGCTTATGATAATGCAAGAGGATAAAGATAAGTTGAAGCATTTTAGTAGGTTGTTTAAAGACTCCTTTACGTCTGTCTCTAATGACCAGTTACTCACAATATACTTCTGAGAAGTAGAGTTTCGCACATCGGCACAGTCAACGTTAAGAGCGCCAAGTCGTAGTGGTAAGATATCGCAGAGAGGCGGTATCGCATTGGCAGAGGAGCTGCGGTGCGCGGTACTGCGAGCTGAGGGCTTAGCGTTGAGGAGATGAGGGGTGTTCCGTGGTGCACAGAGATGCGGTAAGGTTGGGAATATTGTGACTAAGTGGAAGTTGTGCGACGCGAGAGGAAATCGTGCGACTTGAGCGGGGTTAAGCATCGCACAGGTAAAAAGTCCTGTGAGCAGAATGGGACGTGTGATGCACGGAACTAGTTGATCTAGCGGCGCGCAGGAGTAAGAGAGAGAAGAAGTAGGATGAACAGAACCTGGTCCAAGACACTTGAGTCTTGGCCAACCCATTAGATTCACTTCGGGTGAGACTTCAGATCGCTTCGCGGTCTGTCGCCGAAAGGGCCAGTGATTTTTGGGTGTTGTTGATTAATTATAGTAAACCCGGGTCTACCCATGCAATCAAGAATTGCTCAATCACATGATCAACTGCTCTACAATATCGACATGTCGTAGTTGGTTTCTGACAGTCTCTAGCTACAAGTCCTGCCTGATTACTGTTATAGCAAATAACCTAGCCTCGACCTCTTCCAGGAATACCACCACGACCTAGACCTCTGAAATTACCTTGACCTGGTGTACTACCATGGTAACCATATCCATCATTTCCTTGTGCATCGGATTGTACCCTATAAGCATCATAGGTTCATTCTCTCATGAGGTCAAAGCTGCGACATTCATCTTCGTTGTGTCCAACTGACTTACAGAACTTGCAGTAGGGATTCTTAGGTACTTGAACATATCTCTGTAGCAGATAGCAATCTTCAGGTCGATGCTGGCCAGTTGTTTTATAGATCTCACAATATAGGACAGTAGGGTTAAACAGGTTCGCTGCACCAGTATTAAAATAATTTATTAATGCAGGACACTGTTCTTTGTCATGACCTTCTATCTTACATCATGTACACCAAACCTCTTCTCAAATAGATTTCCCTTTTTTCATGTCACGAAGCTCCAAAGCCATTTCTACTAACTGTTCCTGTATCTGGGCTATTCCAGAATTATCTCCAACAGGAGTTGTTTCAAGTTTCATGGCAATTTCAAAAGCCTCTTGCTGATCAGCAACCTTCTGTTGCATAAGTGGAGTCCTGATATGAGGCAATAGTGCTGCGATGAACCATTCTTTATGCTATTCTGGTCCAATAGTGAAGCTGACTTGATCTAACAGAACCTTGAACCTCTGATCAAAGTCCCAAACTAATTCACCTCGCTTTTGCTGAATTTCTTTTAGTTCAGTTATACACTGTGACTCTGATTTAGGCTTCTTGAATTCTTTTATCATTGCTTTTTTAATATCATCCAAGGCATAGTTCTGAAAACTGGAAAACTTCATAAACCAGGTTAAAGCTTGGTCTCTGAAAGAGGTGACCAGCCGTGCTCTTCTTGTATTTTGATCCATAATATTCTTAGTAGTCCAAACAGCTTTGC
>LPNX011131350.1:544457-587073 GCA_001517045.1 Pseudotsuga menziesii | reverse complement strand
GAGGAGGGGGGAGGGAACTTATGGAGGTAGACTGACCTGCGATAGGACTACTCGGGCTAGGGTTACTTTCAAACTGCAACGAGTTCTCAAGGATAACAGATCTTCGCTACAAAGTTATAGGAGGGTTTCTAACAAAAGGGGTTTCTTCAAATTCAGATTCTTCTGGACTTAATGGGATATAATCGGTATTCTATCCTAGGGTATAGGATCCAACAGTTCTCTTGTATCTTTTACTATTGCGAAGCAAACCACTTTTCTCGTCGAAGTCACTTTCGCTTCCAAACATAGGTTAGTAGCAATAAATCTAGCAATCTGATTGGATAAGCAATATGCCTTTCTCAACCAAGAGCATTTTAATTTTCAAACTTAATGAATTTAGGTACTTACCCCTTGGTCCTTTGAAAAACTTTCTTTCTACTTCGCTGAAAGAAGTATGTGTGTCGATGGAAAACTCCGTCACAAATGCTTCAAGGGTTCGCGTGTCCAGAAGTCAATAGCTCTTGATACCACGTTGTTCACACTTTTCAACATCTTAATTATTTCTGGAGTCCAGGCAGGAAACTGATCTTCTTTGAATTTTTTCTTTCTTTCTATCAACCTGGATAACCACTGGTGCAATTCTATGTGGATACTAGCAAAGAAAATTTCATAAATATAAAAAAAAACCGTACCTTTGCAAGAAGTCGTCTGAGCTATGACGAGGATCCTTATTTTCTTGTTCAGCAAATTTCAGATAAGTATCTTCAACCCAGTCACTGATTTCTTTTACTAAGGGCCTCCAAAACATATTCCTTCAGGTACGACGTAGATCCCTCATGAAGCAGATACTGGTTCAACTGGAAATGGAACCAATTTATTGGGCTTAGGGCAGACCTGGGTTCATATACTTCTTTCTTCACACCAACAAACAGACCCACAGTGTTGGCCCTTTCGGCAACAACCTGCGAACAGGTTGCAGTCTCACCCAAAACAGCTATGGGGTGCCGCAGAATCAGGTTTTTGTAGGTGAAAGAGGGATATTACTGTACCTTTATCTTTAACAAATAATAATTATGCAATACAGAGCTTCGACATTCACTTAAATAGCTTCGCAGTTTAGATAAAAAGATAGTTTCTTGCTTAACCCTTAATTGGGAATTCACAGCGAAGTTAATACTTAACCATTTATCTTACTTTATCATTCATCTACTTATCAAATGCATAAAACATAACAAGAACAAAATAACAAGAACCACCACAACACAAGATATACGTGGTTCACCCCCAGTGTAGGGGTTACATCCACAGAACTGCGTTTATATTCAACACTTTACAAAAGACACAGTTCTGATCTGCGCACTCAGCTGCAGATCTTCCCAACAACCCAAAACTGCGCACTTAGCTGCAGAACCTTTCTTCCAAAACCCTCTGCGCACTCAGCTAGAGAGGTCATCCATGCACTCAGCTGGGACTTAACCTCAAACCCAAAAATATACCTTAGATTCTTCGCATCATATCATCATACAGAAAAAGCCTCCTTGACTCCTTTACATAAGTGCCTATTTATACAACTGCACTATTACAATACCATGGGCTTGTTGGCCTGATTTTCTGACCTAGGCCAATAAGGAGATTATGCCCACACAATCAGCTTAAAGCAACTTCCAGTGTGTTTGAAATAGAAAAATCTCGTAGGTTATGGTCCTGCTACCAACTGAATTTTTCTCTTAAGGAGAAACTAAAATTCAGTAAAAATCTATCCTAATGTTATTTCTGTCTAAATAAACCCTAAGATTATTTTCAACTACCTAAGTTATCCTACAATTTCTTTCTTAAGGAAAGTCTTCGGTTTTTGAAGATTTTTATATTTAATTTTCTAAATATAGAAGACTATTAAAATTATTCTAAAAATTACACAAATTCTATTTAAAAACTATTAAATGTAAACTATACTAGGATAATAATAACTGAACTATCTTAACTATCCTATCTATCCTATCTCAGCTGAGAGTGGTTTTGAATATTATATTAATTATTAATTAATATAATGATGAACAAAAAGATAAGGGGTAAGATCTAAAAAAAATATTTAAACCATCCACACTAAATCATTCTGCTATAAAATAACTTGACAGAGAAACTGAAATAAACAATTACTTCAAATTTTCTGAAATGTCTAATTAATTAACAACTAATAACCAACATTAGATATTTGAATAAGAGATAATGTTCAGTATGAAATCATCGCAAAAATACAAATGAGATCAAATAGACATGAATATATATATATCATTATATCTTGAATTCTTAGTAGAAACACTAATTGATTCAATTATAATAACATACTAATTCAAATACAATATTGTGTTGACAAAGTGTAATACTGATTAATAAACACAAGCATAACTAAGTATACTGCATTAATGTTAAAAATAGAAGATTATATACTGAAGTATAAAGACTATCCAAAATAATACCAATCATGATATCAACTTGGAGATTTCCAGTCACATCCCATTTCCAAAGATAAAACTTCAACCAGGAACAAAACTAGTATCAAAATAATATTTCGAATATGTTTCTCTTCAGTCACTCCATCCTGCTCTCATAAAAATTATAAGCTTATATAATACTACTAGTCTTTCGATTCAGTTTTTCCATAAATTCTATATGCAAGACTATAGGAGTCCTATCTCTATCAAAGAGCATCGACTCTTTTCAACAGACACTTAACACTAGAAGATAACAATGAAAACAACTAGCCTGGAACATTTGCTGGTTTAAAGGAATTGGCAAATTCGTGGTTGTGTCGAAATTCCAGTCTTCAATAAACATCCACGTCTTCCAACTGAAATCCAGAATATTTTGAAACATCCTGAAAATGTAGAGGATAGCGATGACATGCCCACCTGTTTTAAATAAACAAAAGAATCTTATTAAAAACCAATTTTAATAGAAATAACAAAAGAAACCATAATTTATATGTGTACCTGTAAAATCTGTGATTTTACAGGCATGCACAAAAAATATTTTATTACCTGTTGATAGAGAGACACACCATATAACTGAAAATGGAAATAATCATCAGGTTCTATTTTCTAAATCGACCACTCTTCTGGCTTCGGCTAGTTTGGCTTAAATCCTGATGATCACTAGCTTTTGCTTTTCTACTTGTTCAAGCAAATGTTGATTTGTACCTATCATTGATTTTTTTTCCTTCTTGTATTGGTTCTTTTTTATGTTCACTTCCTTCCACCTGTTAATCCAGTTTAATAATTCTTCTTTGAACGTCTTATTTTCCACCTCCTTTAAAGTTGCATTATCTTGACATTGTTTAAGTTCATTTTTCGATTCTATAATCTTAGTCTCATATACCCTGTCCAGGACCTGTTGGAGAGTTTCTTCCTCCTTTTCATGACTCGAATCAGCTTCCTGGGAAGAATCAAGATTATCTATGTCTTGACTAGGTGATGGAAAACTCATAAAAGATGGCTCGGGGCCCGAACCATAGGCATCCATACATGATGGAGCAACTTCTGCCTTACCCGACTCTGTAATTTCTTTAGCCAATTTTGCACTATTATTATTTATAAGAGTAGGTTCATCCATATAAGTAGTTTTGGGAACCGAAGATGGAACATCGTCCCCAAGATGGACAATCACTAGCTGAGTACTCTGTTGAGTAGTCATAGGAACAGAGGCTGTAGGTGTATTATTCATGCTTCTAGTAATTCTCCTTGTACGAAAAAACACAATATTTTTTTATTCAAAACCCCCTCTGTCATAGCATACCTACGCTAGTTGTTCTAGTTTATGCATAGACTCATCGCCATGTTTATGAGGAGTATTTAGCTCAGAGAGGTTTTTATAATCAACAGCATTAACATCTTCAGTTTTGGTTAATTTGTCCCCTGTCTTTGCAGGTGTACTACAGCGTTTGTCAGATGGGGATTGGTTCAAGGTTGTTTCATAGTAACAGGGAGCTACGTTCCCGACCCCATCATCACTGATACCAGTATTTATGGGTGGATTGGCTTCTTGAAGCTCTTTATCTTTTGATTCAGCCTCATGAACATTACTAACTTTGGATTTTAAAGTAGCCTTTCGTTTCCTACAGGTCTTTGGGGGAGGGTTTGGCCAATATTGAGTCAGCCCTAATCGACATTCAATCAAAAACTCATCCCATGATTTACCATTAAGAGACAGTTGATGTTGTATTATAATTTTGACTAAACCATGATGAAATAGACTTCTATCAGGATTACCGAAACTTTGAACCGAATGCGACATTTTTTTCAGACTTTGCAATAGGTAAAATGGTAGATTAAGTTTACAGCCTTTTAATGCTAACAGTAGTCGTAGGTGATAATAATGCACGTGAGAGAATCATCCATCACATGATACATACTTGACCAATATCTCATAGAATGCTTGTCATTCTGGCTTCAGAAACTTAACCGAAACCCCAATTTTCAGTTTTGCACTAGCCGACAAGGGAAACAACAAGGACTGACACTTCTTCTTATTCACTTTCCCACCTTTAAACCACCGCTCTCCAGTTTGTGGAAGCTTCGTAGCCTCTGCAATTTTGTCTTCTTCAATGATAAACTTGAAATCCCCAATCTGCACCACGTTTTCCTTCAAACTCAAAGCAAACAGTTTGGTAACCTCCACGTTATGGCCACTAAAGCACCTGAAGAATTGACCCCATCCAATCTTTTCAAATAGCAGGGAAATTTTCTCATTGGCTTCAACAAGCTCTAACCCTGAGCTTTCAAAATGACTAAGCGGAGCCATGGCTCCCTCACCACTACCCTGATTACAAAACGGAATGAATGGAGTCATGAAGAGGGAAGGGACAGGCACCCAGATGCAAGACATGACGCGAAATGTCAAATCCTCACATGTTTCATACCTGACAAAGATGAGGGCTCTAAGTTTGGACATTTTAACCGAATTTAGAGATGATGAACACTACAGCCAGTGTTCTGCTATGATAAATGCATGACTAACCACGACTAATTGTAAATCTTAACCAATTCTACATATCAGGGATCATTCGATTGATGAATCGTAAATCAAGACATTGATTACACAAAGTTTGGCATGATGAGCTCGTACAGTGTCATGAAATGGAATGGTTATCAGTCATAAACAACATTAAATCCTACTGATACAATTCATTAATACATTCACAGTTGTCAATTAAATGAAAGGTGTTAGCCAAATCTTCATGCCAACGCAGCGATCCAAGTAACAAGTGTTATTTATTTGACATATGGGTCATGTATCCTCATAAAAATGGTCAATTGATGATCTCCTCCAGATTATCCATGAAAGGTGGTCACGTTGATTAACATGACGATATAGTGTCAAAACAGTAAACCCTAATGTTTTTGCAATACAACTAACTAATGATCCAAATTAACACTTAAGCCATGTATATACATAAAGTCTAATTTTGAAATATAGTTTTAAAACTTTACAAAATACTATCCATTAATATCTCAAATCGAATTTGATAGGATACAAAGCTATAAAACTATGACATATGAATATTTCAAAATGATACTCATTTATTTGCTTTCTCACTAGCTATATATACACAAATTTTACAAAATAATGATATGATATTAAGTTACATATACAATGTGAACTTTTAGGTCTAATAAGAATTTTAATTTAATAATTCACCTTTAGTTCTAGGGATTTTAAGAACTTATAATATCTTATCAATAACCAGCTTCAAACAAATTCAAAATGTGTTTTCGTTGAACCCCAATTAGCATACTATCCCTTTAAATTTCTTAAATCAACATATATAATCAGATAGATTAATTAATGATAGAATTGATTATATAAAAATCTATGAAACTGACAACTGTTAATTATCAAGTTTATGAAAAAAATTTCATAAGCTTCTAATATGTCACTTTACTCTTCTACAATTGAGAGTACCTTTAGAATCAAAGATTCTGTAGGCACTCTTTGATAATTTTTAAAGGTAAATCGTAAGAGAGAGCTAATCCCCCTTCATCCTAATGAAAAATGAAGGGGTTGTTACTGACTGCCAACAAATGGTGACGACCTGGACGAACCAGTTATCTCTGCTCATACAATTTATAAATGATATAAACAAAATCTTAAAACTTATTAAAAACAATCAAAAATTCTTTATCTAAATAAAAACCATTATTTTTATTCATATTCATAAGTATAACTCACAAATATTCCATCTTTTGAAACAGAGATCTGGTTAGGGATAAACTTAAAAATATCCTGATCAAAACAAAGTACTTCATAGTAAAAATAACCTGCACCATCAGTATAGGATATAGAAATCTACTTTTCCGAAAAATTTCCAGAATCTTTTCCATAAACATAATAATTTTCTTTTTGTTTTCTTTTATTTTCTTTAAATAATAATTCTGACTGAAGACTACTATCTAGGTATGGTATCCCAATGTGATAGTATCATTCACGAGAACTTTCTGGAATAAGCAAGCCGGCTCGTGATGAGACCTCTTGTCTTTTAATTTTTAAATCAAAATCCATCACCCTGGTGATCAGAAATGAAGTTATTCTAGACAGCACTGATGATCATGATTAGGCCGTCTCATGATGAGACCTCCTATTCTTTAGTCAAAATTTATGTTTTCTTTATTCACTTTCAACTTTTAAATTTTATAAAATGAGAGATCATTACCCAGCATGGTGACAAAATGGTAATGTCAGTCATTAATATCACGAGAAAATGAATCAACTGGCTCGTGATGAGACCCCTTATCTCTTTGTTTGTTAAACCAAAATCCATTACTAGTTTCCTAATAATGTCATACTAGTGACATTTTAGATTCTGATCAAACCGGCTTATTACTAAGACCTTCTGTCTCTCATTTTAGCATTTTATTGACTAGAACAAATTCTAAAAAAATTTCAGATTGTAAATACTTTTGAAGACTGATGGTAGAGATCTGTAAGAGTTTTTCAAAAGTACAAGCTTCGAAAAATACATTTAATAAGCTATCCCAACTTTTATAAGAAAAATAAAAAGGTGAGGAATAATCTGAGTAACACTTAAAAATAAAATAATGATAGGTCTTTTATAGATTTAAGAAACCTTGATCATCCTGAACAAATTTTTAAAATATTTCAGTCTCGTATCATAATTTTTAAGCTCATGAGCAAACTGACTCTTTTTCAACTAGAAGATTTATTTATTTACATTTATTTCTTCAGCTGCTAACTAAAGATTACTGACTGATTATACACAAAAATTTGACAGTCTGAAATATTTGATTAACAGAATTAAAACTGGCTATAATAACGGAATGATGTTTGAAAGTTACATGACTTTTATGAATTTATCATCATCCTTAAATTCTATGAACTATAATTCAGTTTATATTTATAAATATAAATTTATTTACAAACAGCAAACGAATTATATACATTTTAAGACCAAAAATATTAACAGAAATATTTTTTCAGGATCAGTCCATTCACTGGGAATGTTTTGAACTGACCTTCAAGTGTTTGCAATCGAAAGGTACTTGGACCTATCTTCTCAGCAATAACAAAGGGACCTAACCAAAGCTTCTGAAACTTAGTATGATCTCCTTTTTCCTCATGAACTTTATCCCATTTTAAAACTAAGTCTCCCACCTAAAATTCTCGATTGGAACTGAAGGATTGGTCAAACCAAGACTTCACAATTTGTTGATGTTTTGTAAAGTGATGTTTTGACTTTTCTCTTTCTTCCTCAAGCTTTAGAAAAGTATTAATTCTCTTTTCCATTGCTGGACACTCTTCATATTGAATAGACTGAGCTAACTGCAATGAAGGTAAGAATAAATTTGGTGGTAAAATAGCTTCAGTTCCATATACTAAGAAGAAGGGTGAGTTACCTATCGCAGATTTAGGAGTTACTCTATCTGCCCAAAGGGCATTGACTAATTCTATATGCCAATCTCGATGGTGAACTGAAATAGTACTTTTGAGAATTTTCAATCAATTTTTGTTTGTTGATTCAGCTAAACCATTTCCATGAGGATGATAGTTAGCTGAATACCTGATTCTTATTCCCTTCTCTAAGGCAAATTGAGTTAACTAAATTGATGAAAAATATGAAGCATTATCAAAGACGAGGGAATATGGAATACCAAATCTTGTTATGATAAAGAATTCTAAAAATAATATAACCTGATTGGTATTTACAACCCTTAATGGTGCAGCTTCTGCCCAATGAGTAAAATAATCAGTTGCAGTTATTATATATTTGTGTTGCTTAGATGAGGGAGGATTTATTGGCCCTACTATATCAATACCCCATTGCTGAAAGGGTCTTTCAACTGAAACAGGTTGTAAAGGAAAAGCAGGTTTCTTAATCCTTCTCATAGCAAGTTGACATTCTTGGCATTTTCTAGCAAAAGCATAGGAATCTCGAAACAAGGTAGGCCAATAATAGCTAGGCCTAAGAATTTTATGTGCAGTATTTTATCCACCAAAATGACCTCCTGCTGGTCTAGAATGTAACTCTTTCATAATTACATCCATTTCATCTTTGTCTAGACATCGAAGCAATACTCCATCTAAATTTCTCCGAAAGAGGACATAATTAATTAATAAATAAGGAGCAGATTTCAATCTGCGTGCTCTTTTCTTATTTGGTTCTAGGTAATCAGGAGCGGTTCCTGTTTCCAAAAGTATTCTTATGTCTGTATACCAGGAATCTTGTGGTGGAGAATAAAAATAAATTTCTCTGGTAAGTAAAACCTCATCAATGACAGTTTCAGTCTTATCATTAGGTAGATGAGCAGCTTTAGCAGCTAATTTACATAATCCTTGACCTTTGACTATCATTGAGGGTTTAATTTCTAAGTCATACTCTTGAAGGGCTATCATCCAAGGTGCTCTTTTCTCACCTAAATCCTTTTGCACTAACAAGTTTCTGACTGAGGAATAAGGGACTATTATTTTCGTTTTAGATTTCATAAAATATGGACGAAAATGTTTAACAACTTTAAAAATAGCAAAAGCTTGCTTATCAACTTCATGGTATGGACGAATGATTTCGGAGAAACTGGGAATGAATCTCCTAAAAAAAATTATTTTACCGAGAAACGATTGCATTACTCTCTTGCTAGAAGGATAAGTTATTTTTGAAATGGCTTGGGTTATTTCAGGATCGATCATGATTCCATGTTTTGAAACCACGCAACCTAATAAAATGCCTTTTGAAACAGCAAATATTGTTTTTTAGGATTTAAGGATATTCCAAATTTTCTACATCGTTCAAATACCTTTCTAAGATGATTAATATGATCCGGTAGATATTTAGAATATACAGTAACGTCATCCAAATAGACAACGACTAAATGGTTAATTAATCCTTTAAAATCAATATCCATTGCTCTTTGAAAGGTTTCTCTAGCATTCATTAACCCAAAGGGAATATTGCGGTAAGAATGTGTTCCCCATGGAGTTCTAAAATCTGTTTTCAATTGATTATCTGGGGAAACTAATATTTGGGTGTATCCTGAGAAACCATCAAGGAGTGATAGTATCTCATATCCAGACACCTTTTGAAGAATTTGTTCCATGGGAGGGACTGGGTAATTATCCTTTTCAGAAGACTTATTCATATTTCTAAAATCTACACATAATCTAATATCTCCATTTTTCTTCCTGAATGGAACTAGGTTTGCTACCCACTGCGTATGTCTGATGGGAAAAATAATCTTGGCAGCTAATAATTTATTTAGTTCCTTCTTAATTGTCGGTTCTAGTGACGGGTGATATTTTCTTAACTTTTGTAGAAAAGGTTTTGACTCTTGTTTAATTGGAATTATGTGTCGCATGACTTGTGTGTTGAAGGTTTTCAGGTCATCATATGTCCAAGCAAAGACATCCTTGAATTCTTCAAACAATTTTATAAATGTTGTTTTTTCCGTGGGGTTGCAATCTACACCTAGATTTATAGTTTGAAGATTTAGTTCCGTTCCTAGATTTATGGTTTCATACCTCATTCGAGAGCTATTAGTTTTACAATTAGGGACAGATCTAAATTTATCCTGAAGATCAAAGAACTTTTCTAATCTTAGTACTGAATTAGGGACTGGTTTTACCTTTTCAAAAGCTTTCTCAACTGAACAAAAATCATTTATTACCGAAAAATCCCGCAGATTTTCGTCATGAGTAACTTCATCTATGGCTGAATATTTAAAGGTATCATCATTCATCAGAAAATTCAGCACCTTCACATCATTATCGAATACATGCCAGTTAAAAATATTATCTGGTATAGAAGGCCTAAAAATCAGTTCAACTGAAAAGAAATCTGGTGTAAGATTTTCTGACGGAATTAACTTTGATACTACATTTGCTAATAAATCTGCTTCTTGATTTTGACTTCTAGGAACAAAAATTATGTTAGATGCATCAAAATGTGAAATAAGGTTCCATACCTCTCGTTGATAACTCTGTAAATGTTCAGATAGGAAGTGAATGGAGTTACGAACCTGTCTGACGATGATTTCGAAATCGCCATATGCAATTAATTCTTTGATGTCCAAATCAATCGCTTTTTTCAAACCTTGTATTAAAGCTTCATATTCCACAGTATTGTTTCTACAATTAAATTCCATCCTACAAGCTATACATGTTTTATTTCCCTGAGGGTCCACCAGTAGGCAACTAGCTCCGACTCCTTCTTTAGATTTCATGCCATCAAAATATAGAGTCCAAGTAGAACTATTAACAACTATTTTTCTTTCTATAATAGTTACAATATTAAGATTATCTATATCATTAATAGTTTCCTTGAATGAAGAGTCAGGAGAAATAGATGTCACATTTCTAATTTTTTATTGCTATTTATTTTCAGAAAAGGCAGAATTTTCAGCTTTAAAATTACCAAATCCCAATTCATACATGTAATTCCCCATAATGCAATCTGAAAATAAAACAGGTTCACTGGGATCATTTAGTTCTGTGACAATATGTTTCATATATCTTTCTCTATTTATCTTTATCTGATTTGACTTTCCATTCTTAGGTAACCATAGTGTTGACCAGTCCTTGGCAAAGAATCCATTCAATTGTTGAGACCAATCCCTACTTAAAAATAGACCATATGCATCAGGAATATCTGCAACAACAATATCTATAATTTGATAAACCGAAGGGTTACAAGCAATCCTGACTAAGACATCTTTCATTTCCCCTACAACCTTCACATTTGTCCTGTCCAATTGAGTTATTTGTGAATTTGATGCAACATATTTCCCATTCAATTTCTTACATACTGATATAAGAATCACATTAGAGGATGCTCCGGAGTCTACCATGCAATTATGAGCATTCCTATTGAAAATCTCAAAGGTAAGTAAGAATGGAGGTGTGGTTGATTTAGAATTCTTACCTATAAGCGAGGCTTGGTCAGCTGTTGCTTTTCCTTTTTCAGTTGTTGTTGAATCATTATTAGAACTGTTTGCAGCAAAATTTTGTTTTGCATTAGGAATAATTGAACTCATGGCAGGATTTATAACATGACTATTAGGCATTGGGTAAATTTTAAGAAGGTCGTACATACTAATGTTTGCATGTGTCTTCTTTAAATATTCAATTATATCATATTGTAAATCTAATTTTGGAGCATTTTGAATAGGTTGGGTAATTTTGGTTGATTGAGTCTGTTTGCTGGATTGAGTTTGTTTATTAGGTTGTGAATTATTGTTGTCATTATTTGCAGTAGAACTTGACGAGGCTCCAGGAGTGTTTGCGAATGTTCTACTACGAGTATTATATGCATGTTGTCCTGTAGGCGGACTTTTACTCTCATATTCTTTTACAAGACTGTCCCAGAAATGACCGTTAACTTGTTGAGGTTCCTCTAATTCTTCATCATATTCGGATTCCTCTTCTTCTTTGTTTTCAGTTATTTCTTGATTGGAAGGAGTTTCAGATAAAGATAAAACAGCTCGAATTGTATTAAAAATCTCTTCATTCGCTGCTATGTCAGGTGGTGTATTTTTAATATTTGTATTCGGGTTTTGTCTAAACTGATTTCTGAAATATCCCCTAGAAGGAGAAGCTTCAGAATTGGTTTTCCTTAATCCTACAACTTCATTGGTTAATGTCTGAATAGCATTTTGCAGCTGTTCTATATCAAATGCTTTGTCTTTTTCTGAATTGAGTTTTTTTGTCTTCCTACGAGGAAAAGTATCATATTTCCCACTTATATCTGGTTCATAGGACATAGAATTCTTCTTAACTTTAATGGATTCCTCAAAATTTTCTATTGACGTTGTTTTCCCAGCTCTCTTAACGAACATCCAATAATATTTTGGTAAAGCTGACGTATAATTTTCAATAATTATATCCTCGGGTGGTTGAGAAGCAATTGGAATTTTGTTTTTTAATGTCAGAAACCTTTGATTAAAATATTTAATTCTTTCTTTAGGATCCATTTTAATCCTAGATAACTCTAGGGCTAAAAGAGCAGGTGTTTTATCTTCCCCAAATTTATCTAAAAAAACTTTATTAAATTTACCCCAGTTTGTGATTGATCCCTATACTAATGAAAAATACCAAGTAGAATATCTTCCTTCGAAATTTAAAGGAAACAAACGACAAACTACATCTTCATGCTGAATGTTCAAGGTTTGAACAACTAACATGAATTTTTCTACATGCACCTCTGCAGGTTCTTTGTCATCTGGGTTAAACTTAGGGAAAATTTTATCTGAGTGTTTAGGCAAAGGATGTTGTACACCAGGGACATCTACAGCAGCTGTTCTTAGCCAAGGGAGTTGTGGATTAGGTAGATTAGGTGGGGGATTACCTCCTCCTCCCACAGTTATGTTTCCTTCCACGGGACTTCTTTAAGAACTTGAGGAACTCCCTGAATTGGATGATCTTGGACTATCAGGTGGTGATTCAGGAGGAGAAGGTGGCTGATCAAAACCGCCTTCTGTAGTTAGTCTTCTAGCAATGTTTGTTTGAGTAGTTTTCCTTTGATGACTTTCAATCTGATGACGGGGAGTGCTATCAGCTACTTCCAAATATTGAGTAACTATGGTCAATTGCGGATTATGTCACTGTTGTCTAGGTAGACCATAACCTATTGGAGATACACCAAGTTGATTAGCATATGCTCTCGTAAGGATATGTTGTGATTCTTCTAAAGTTTGAGTGCTTTGTTTAGGAGTAAATGGAGATGTGATAGGATCACGTTCGAGGATGCTCCTAATAGTTTCTATAAATGGTGATCTACTAAGTTTTGGAGGATGTTGACTGGTTGAAATTTTTTCATTAGTTTCACCTGCCATTACTCATTAACAGGCCCTCCTTCTAGCGCCAATTGTTGGATTTATTTTCTGACCTAGGACAACAAGGAGATTATTCCCACACAATTAGCTTAAAGCAGCTTCTGGTGTGTTTGAAATAGCAAAATCTCGTAGGTTATGGTCCTGCTACCAACTGAATTTTTCTCTTAAGGAGAAACTAAAATTCATTAAAAATCTATCCTAATGTTATTTCTGTCTAAATAAACCCTAAGATTATTTTCAACTACCTAAGTTATCCTACAATTGCTTTCTTAAGGAAAGTATTTGGTTTTTGAATATTTTTATATTTAATTTTCTAAATATAAAATACTATTAAAATTATTCTAAAAATTATACAAATTCTATTTAAAAACTATTAAATGTAAACTATACTAGGATAATAATAACTGAACTATCTTAACTATCCTATCTATCCTATCTCAGCTGAGAGCGATTTTGAATATTATATTAATTATTAATTAATATAATGATGAACAGAAAGATAAGGGGTAAGATCTAAACAAAAATATTTAAACCATCCACACTAAATCATTCTGCTATAAAATAACTTGACAGATAAACTGAAATAAACAATTACTTCAAATTTTCTGAAATGTCTAATTAATTAACAACTAATAACCAACATTATATATTTGAATAAGAGATAATGTTCCGTATGAAATCATCGCAAAAATACAAATGAGATCAAACAGACATTGATTTTTTTGCCTTCTTGTATTGGTTCTTTTTTATGTTCACTTCCTTCCACCTGTTAATCCAATTTAATAATTCTTCTCTAAGCGTCTTATTTTCCACCTCCTTTAAAGATGCATTATCTTGACACTGTTTAAGTTCATTTTTCAATTCTATAATCTTAGTCTCATATACCCTGTCCAGGACCTATTGGAGAGTTTCTTCCTCCTTGTCATGACTCGAATCGGCTTCCTGGGAAGAATCAATATTATCTATGTCTTGACTAGGTGATGGAAAACTCATAAAAGATGGCTCAGGGCCTGAACCATAGGCATCCATACACGATGGAGTAACTTCTGCCTTACCCAAATCTGTAATGTCTTTAGCCAATTTTGCACTATTATTCTTTATAAGAGTAGGTTCATCCATATAAGTAGTTTCGGGAACCGACGATGTAACGTCGTCCTCAAGATGGACAATCACTGGCTGAGTAGTCTGTTGAGTAGTCATAGGAACAGAGGCTATAGGTGTATTATTCATGCTTCTAGTAATTATCCTCGTACGAACAAACACAAGATTTTTTGATTCAAAACCCCCTCTTTCATTGCATACCTGCGCTAGTTGTTCTAGTTTATGCATAGACTCATCACCATGTTTACGAGGAGTATTTAGCTCAGAGAGGATTTTATAATCAACAGCAATAACATCTTTAGTTTTGGTTAATTTGTCCCCTGTCTTTGCAGGTGTAAAGACCTTAATCAATCTCTTCCGTCTACGCCACTCTTGAATGTGATTAGAGATATGGGTGGCTTTGTCCTGCTGAAATGTCGACAAGATTTCAATACTGGAATAGTAACGCATGGGTAGATGAAAGTGATTGAGGAAGGTCATAGCTATGTAACGTCCCCGACCCTCTGACCGGTGAAGAGGACGCTATGAAACCATCAAAAACCTCCGGGCAATATCCCCATGAACATGAACAGGCATATAATGCTGAAATAAAAATCTTTAAACATAAAACATACTATGATGCATAATCCTTCATATACATAGTGGAAGCAAACATACATTTATTCAAGCATACCACATGTTCATTATATCCATTAATTAGTAAATATAAATGTAGAGATGAAATAGTCAAGAATACTTATCTTAAACAGAATTCGTCCTGCAACCTGCTACGTCGCTGAAATGTTCCACCCAACTATAGGCCAGCATGCTCATTGGTCTCTCAACAACACTACCACCCTCAAGATGGACATGATTCCTCAAGGAATAAGGGTCAAAGCAGGCTTACACATAACCAAGGTACACAGATCAACCAAGCCCCCCCATAGTAGGGTTTATCAGGCCGTCAAGGAGCTAGGAAAGGCTAGATGCTACGCTAGTGGCCTTAATGGAGAGCTAAGGATGCCTACACTAGAGTTAACCCTGAACTCTAATACATCCACACACCCAACACTAGGAATTAGTCCTTTCTCTGTTTCACAGTCCCTCAGGCCCTGACTTCCCTTTCCAATACTCTTCAAGGGTTGTGGAGAAGAAAGCCAGCAGTATCACTTTGTCTGAGTGGCTCCAAACACCAGTTTCTCAAGCATACCCAGCCTCTAAACCCACTCTCAATAGTCTGAATACCAACCACTGCATACCGCGGTAAAACAAACAGTTCACAACTCTGTGAACAAGGTGAAGACAACCCCAAACAAGAAGGTTAACTCAGCTCAATTCAAACAAGATGATTCAGAGTTGTTCTTGGCCCTTGCATGGCCAAAAAAACTCAGCAACAATCCCAAAATATGTTTGCACACACAGCAACCCAAAACCAAGGGAAGAACAACAACCATGCTTTTACCACTGCACGAACAAGAGAAACACACAAACTCACAACAAACGCCAAATGGAGGTGAAGGTACGATTCTCAGTCTAGATAGGGGAAACACATACACAAAACCCCAAATCGGTATAGAGACACACATACACACAGCCAAAACATGAAGGATCATTCACAAGAAATCATGGATGATAGAACATGCTTCCCAACTCGCTGCGTGAGTCCCAAAACAAAGGAGAGCATTCTGCGTGAGGAGGAACATGCCCCTTTTCCCACTGGTGTGTAATGAGAGTGAACATAACAACTCACTATGGGAGGAAGAATAAGAACCACCTTGCATGAGAGTGAGCAAGACCCAAAAACTCCCAGGAAGCGGGATCGTGGAAGAGTGGAGTGCATGGTGACCGTCTCCCTGCCCTCCGCGTGAGAAGAGCAAGCCCGCTGGTGGAGTGTATGTGGGACAAAGGCTGGCAGTCCTGCCACCCACCACTCCCCAACCATAATTGCTCCCAACTAATCGAACAACAGAAGTTTAATTGGTGGTCGACACATGGCAAACTCTTAATGGCTCCCATGGGCTAGACAACCCCCCCTTAACTTTAGGAATAATGCTCTTTTCATTTAATGTTGCACCGTCGTAGCTGGCTGTAGGTTTTTGATTAATTTTGCATGTTTACATGATGCCAGAACTATAATGTGCTAGATGTCATGATATACCATGGGCAACAATCCCAATTTCCGAAACATAACACAACCAAATCGAAGGTGGGGCTTTTGCATTTATCTCCTCACCATGATTGATTACAATATATACTTCATGTACCTTTAATGAAAATGGGGTCAAAACTAGGGTTTTACAATCCCCTCCCCATTGGAATAACACCATCCTCGGTGTCCCAATACATAGGAATACATATGCAATTTGCACATCAAAATTTCAAAATTTTGCAGATCTATCCCACGTTCAATTATTTACTTGAAATTTCAGGACCAAGCCCCTTGGCTTCCACGAGCTTCTCTTGGTATTTCTCAGCTTTAGGCTCATCCTCAAGTCGAGGAACTTTGTGGATACTGCCCTCTTTATGTTCCCTCATTGGGTAGTCCTGGTGGAAATGATGTCCTCTGCATTTCCAACATTTCGCTGGCTGCTTCATCTTTACCCGCTCAATTTCCTTTGAGTCTTCATGCCTAGACCATTTCTTAACGAATTGCTTGGATGAATGTCCCATCATTGATCCACTTTCCTTGCCTTTAAGAAGGATTTTTACCTTCTTTTGCAAACCAATAGAGTCTTACAAAATCTGGTGGTTCATCTCATTCTGCCTTTTATGTATCTTGAGCATCTCTCTGAGATTCTCTTGGGTCCTGGAAATCATTTGAAGGAGACTTCCAGCCAAGTCCAACAACTTTTTGTCTGCTACCATGATCAATGTGCACCACTGGATTTAAGCTTTCTCACCTGTGAAATGCTTCATTGAAATTCTGTTAGACCAAGCATAATATAGGAATTAATATCAGTCAGTTAATTGCCCAATCAGCATGACAGTCCAAGTCTCATCAAGGAGACTTTCATATTTTTCATGCCTTCCCAACAGGCACATGAGCTCATTCATGTCCATTCTTGGGCAGGGAATTAACCATTCCAACATTCATAATTTACTTTAAGTGAATAAACACATTCTATTTTCAATCACACATGCATTCAATCAATCCTTTGTTTTCACAATGCATAAGTATATATATAATCAAAATTCAAGAGAGAGCAGCAAGATTTTTTCCCCTCTTTGTTTTGTTCCATCTTGGAACCCACACCACCGCTGTGGCTTTTCATGTTCTCAGCCTCTTTCACTTCACCCTGAATGCTGGACCAATCCCTCTTGGCCATGACACTTAGTGTCTCCGATCTATTTTAGACCTCTCAACCATGGAGCCTCCCCACATGGTTTGTCTTGGCTGCTAGGACCTTCACAGTCTAACTAGCACCTTTTTCATTACTGTTCATTCTGAGCTCTTCAGGACAGTCACATGTCCTCATGCACCCCTAGGATGCTCTCATAGTCCTTGCTCTCAGCGATACCTATGTTCAAACATTGAATAGATTCACATGTTTAGTTTATTCTCATAGGTTATTATCTCTAAAACAAGAGCTTAAAACATCATAACCAAATCATATCCACATGTATATTCTTAAGCAAGATATTGCCAAATAATCCAATACTTATCTGTATTGTGCGTTTTCTCGTTTGTCCATAGGATCCTGCTTTGCTTTGCAAGCCTTGGGATCGCCTATGGACTTGGATGTTAGGCCAACACTCAGGATGCTTCACAACATCCTTATACATATATATATATATATATATATATATATATATATCAGGCACAATCAAGCCAACCTCTAGTTGGGTTTATCAGACCGTCAACAAATTGCCTGTATTTATCTCAACAATAAACTTATATCAACAACTAGCCATCATCCAAGCCAACACAGCTGGGTTTATCAGGCCATCAACAATAACAAATGCACTTATATCAACAATAAAGGACCATTTCCAGGTTTCATTTCCAGTAGTGAGTTCTAACTCCACTGCCTCATATCACACAAGAGACCACTCCCTTCTCTGAGTTGACAGTCCCTTAGGAATGTCTCCTTCTCTATGCCTTTTAGTAGAAGGTAGGATGAGCTCAAGCCATTGTCCATTTAGTGTACAACACCAGACTACATCTATTTAGCCTAACAACACAAGAAATATAAGCATACTCGTTAGCGTTATTGCTCTAAAACTATAACCACATTTCACATCATTCACTATCAAGTATTGAGACACCAGGAGTGTGTTCACTCCCTAGGGTGTAATCAATATTGAAAAACCCTTCCATGATCCGACATCGGGAAAGTGTGCACCCTTTTCCGGTGTGTGCCATGTAGGCCCTATTCATACTCAAGCAGTCGATCATAATGGAAATAAATCAAAACATGTTCTGCATATTGAATTCAACAATTTGACATGCATATTCTTAGCTAGGGTTACAGAACACTTATCCATTTGCCGATGCAGTATTCCTTCGTTAAGGAGGAATGGGGGCTCCCTTCTCTGAGTTGACAGTCCCTCAGTTTACCATCCCAACTCATTTTAACATTTCACATTCACACATGTCTTACCGACATAATCCATACCATCTCACTCATGTTTCTTACCAAACATGTAGTGCATATGAGACATTTCCAAAATGTCCAATGGAGTTTTACCCGAAACCCATTTCCAAGACAAAGGAAAACCTTCCCATGGAGTTTGGATCCTTCCGGCCATCACACATGATCTTCCTGCAGTGTGTACCCTTGGAACATTCATCAAGTAGCCAAACAGTCAATCATTATATGATAATACAATTCAAATTTGATTTTTCCATAACCAGGAAATGACATTAGTAATTAAATTCAATGAGAATTTACAACTCTGTCTACTATAGAAATTGATTTGCTTGGCGATGAGGTGATCCTCATTTGTGGGTCTCTTGTAAGAAACACTACTATGCCCATTATAAGTTTATGCTTACTGGAATAACATGAACACCCACTTACAATGCATCCCCCTGACATAATCTTATGCAAGCCAATAGTGATTAGTAGTTGTCAGCAATTTCTTAGAACCAGAATTCACGAATTCAAATTTAACAACCCATTATGCATACAAGCTATTTTCACAGCCATGAGACTCTTCTCATAAGGTTTGGCATCTCCACATGGTAGATTCTGGAATTTTTCATGGCCTTACTCTCATTGCCATGCTATAAACAATCTACCTGAAACCTGAACTTCAATCAGCCAAACACTTGGTAAGTCTTGATGCATATAACCTTTTCCATTGCTGAAACAATCACTAAAGCATTTTCAGAATTATAGAATTCGAATACTTCCAGCTGTTAGCACATCAATATTACCAAACTCATTTACTTGACACAATCATTATCATACTGAAATTGAAATGTATAGTCACATCATTTATGAAATTTAAATGAATGGTTTAGATATTTCTTACTTCACAAGTGTATCATTGTACCACCTTGCCCTTCCATAGAGCATTTTCGGCAGTCAATCAATCATGACTACCCTCTTCATGCACTTACTATCTTGCATTCATAACAGCTCTTGAAATGGTTCCAGAATTGCCATCAATTCATCATTTCAGCCCTTAGTTATTTATAATAACACATACACTCTCTCTATGCATTCATGCAATGCATCACAACATTTGCACCCATACTTATGTAATCAGTTACTCACACCCTTTGTATGCATACATTCAACACATAACTACAAGATTCATAAAATCCTTTAACGCATATCCACTCGATGCTACCTTGCATTGATTTAGGAATATTATGCATTCAATCATACCATGCATGGCCTAACCATGACTACTTCAATCAAGATCATCAATGCTTACTTTCCTTGGGCAACTAAGCTCATCACAACATAATACATGCATGACACATTTCTATATGAATGCAGTCTAAAATTCAAATACCCACAAGATATGAGACCTCTTACGTTTACCACTCCATGCAATTTGTCATAATCAAACTCTTAACTTCATGGGTCCTACTTACACCCTTGACATTACCAGTTTGGTTGGTCCTTCGCAGGAGATTGCAGAATTTGCTCACCAACTTTTGATTTTGGACTTGTTGCCTTATCCCTTTCTTCATAGGTTTGCTGGTCACATTCATCGGCATCAGCAACATACTCAATCAGGTCCAGGTTGTCGTTGGTTTTTTTTTCCATTAATGCCAACACCAATGCAATATTTACCATTAGTGGTACATTATAAAGGTATAGTTCTCACTACTCTTACCAATCACATAATATCCTATGCATGCAAGGCATATCCTTATACATTTTATGTACAGAAATTATAAAATGTAATTATAATTAGCAAGACAGGGTTTAAGGAAATTTCCCTTTTTAAATCTCTCATCTTTGCATGGAAATCCTCTTCCACACAACAGCTGGTTTGACTTCATGGTCTTGCTACCTCTAGGCATGCAATTTCTGGATTGTCCATATTGATAGCAGTGCATTTCTTTGTCAAGCAATCACTAGTACTTTTCTATTTTGCATTCAAATTCTGGTGACTCTCCCTTTTTCCCTGTTGGATAAGATTTCCAACGCCTATCCACATGCCTCATTCTGACCTCGGGTGTTAGAACCACACCACTTCAAAATGATGCTTTTTACCAAATGTATTATGCTATGAAATGTTAACCTCATCCACCTAGAATTCTATTCCTTTTTATCCCTAAAACTGCTGAAAATCCAATGAGAAATTCTTCACTGAACACTAGCTGAGATTTGCTGGAAATTTCACTAGAAAAACCCAAAATTCTCCTTTGTCAAAATCAGGTCTCATCCCGACTAATTTTCCGACGTTTCGGATCCTTAGTGGGCTAGTCTTTCGATCTGCATTGGTGATGCCAAGGACTGTTCATTGGGTCCTTTTCCCACTAAACTTTTGGCATTTCAGCGGCCAAAACGTCTGATTTTCTCCACTGTATCGACGGGTTGCTTGTCTATTTTCTTCTTCCATATCTATCTATAGTGGTCTACTATTCCGAGTTTTATCGAAGATCCATTGGTCTAATTTCGTCCACCATATTGGGTCCATAACCATCTATCACTTTGAACTTCATCAGCGATAACATAGACTAACCACTGCGTCGGCGACCGGATGCCCTACGCATCGGGCAGTTAGTCCTTTTTAGTTTCACAACGGCATCATATGATCTTTCTATGTCTTCCACAACTCATGACTTTCTCGGCGGTTGGGGCGACTAGTCCCTTGCAGCATCGGCACTCAGATGCACTTCTCATTGGGTGATTAATTCTTTAGGTGGCCACAACGGCGGGCAACAGAGTCACTATGGTCTCAACGGGGCACTCGTCAGCAATCAAAGTAGTTGTTCATTATGGCATCAGATGGATAGTTGACTAGGAAGCTACAACTATGGTTCAACTTTATTGAACCTTTTCCGATCGACAATACGATCCACTAACATTTCCCGATGGCTGATGATCTCGTGCCTTGGAGAAAAATTTTGAATTTTCTTCTTTCCTTGTCTTCCACAGCGTCGGAGGCTCTACCCATCAGAAGAATAGTTATCTAGACATCCACAACGACGGCGCAAGATCATCTAACCTTTTTTTTTTATGTCTTTCATCGGTGACCTGGTCCCTTAATCTTCTCTGCCGTATCGACGATCAAAAATTCTAGTCGTCGAAACGATAGTTCAATTGACAGCTGTAACGACGGACTCATGAACAAGTAAGTTCTTCCGATCCATCGGCAGTCGGGAGCACTATGCATCGGTTGGATAGTTCTTTAGGTATCCACAACAACGAACTCACAATCGACTAAATTTTTTCGACGTTCATCGGCGATTTGATACTCTATTTTTCTCCGATGATTTCCATACTTCGAAAAATTTTCAGAAAAAATCCTTCCTTATACGCATGGGGGCTTCACTTGTTGACCAATATCCTATCACATTAGTTCATATTGGGGGTTTTAAAATTATCAAAAATTGAACCAATATATTGCAGGTATTGGGGGGATGAGGGGTTTAAGGTGGGGGTGGGTAGGGTGGTTTATAAGGTTTGAGGTATAAAAAGGGGTGGGGAGGAGGTTTTAAGTATTGGGAGGGGGTTTCAACAAAAAGTGTTTGGGTCAATATTTCTTGAAATTAAGGGTATTCTTTAATATCCACGATCGCACGTGATATGTGAGATGTTCACTAAGTGAATTCCCTGTGCTTATCCGCTACCACAACAGCTCCTTGATCAACTAACTTCCTCTGCCGTTTTGGCTTCCTTCCAGTGATTTTCTCCGCGTTGGCACTCCCTTCCACTAACTCTCACTGTTGCATCGGAGCCTTCATCCCATATTTCTTGCCGTCATTTCCGTAATCTTTAGGAGATCTCTAGCGAAACTGTTGCTTGGCCTTCACCTATGTTTCACCGGTCCCATCAACTAACCTTCACCAAAACTTCCTTCTTTGTTCGCCGCTGCGTCAGCTGCACCATCAACTAAATTTCACTGACGGCATTGGCGGTCCAAACAACTAAGATTTTCTGATGTATCAGCAGTTCAAACAACTAAATCTTGTCGATGCCCATCGACGATCCCATCAGTTAAATTTCACTGATCTAATCAACTAAATTTCACAACCATGTCGGCTGTCCAAACGACTAATTTTCGACGAAACTTCCTTTATCTTCCATCGATGTATCGACCATTCGAGCAACTCAACATTTCCGATGTTTTCAGCACTTAGTCAAAAATTTTGAAAAAATTTATTTTCGGCAAAATTTCCTTCCTTTTACCGCCTCTCCGTCAGCCCCAACTTCTTTTATTTTTCACTGAAAGTCTTGGCACTCCCTCAACTAAACTTTGTCGGTGCTTCAGCGGTCTTCGGCTGATCTCTGCTAACACTGCGGCCACCTCATCAGTTATTTTTCGTCGACGTCGAGTCTATATCGGATGATCCTTGAACTAATTTTTGCTGCTTCGGCAACTTGATCATCTAGACATTGGTGATGTGATCAACTAATCATCACCGATCACTGATGATTCCACTACTTCAAAAAAATTTGAAATTTCTCTACGCTGCGAGTGAGCTTCAGGCTAACACTTTCACCGCGTCGAAGGACTTTCGCACTTAGTCCTCCGATGGGTCGATGATGACGAACGCAATTCCTTCTGCAATCTTCTTTCAATTGCTGTACGTTGGGTGACCTTCAGACTATCTTTTCCACTGCATTGGAAGAACTTTGCACTAATTTTTCAGATGAGCCGATGGTTCCAACACTTAAGCAAAAATTTCTTTTTTTTCAAATTTAGAGTTTTCGTGATTTCTTCTGGGTAGTAGGAAACCTGCCTTTACTAACTGATCTTTCATGGCCCATTCAGGCTCATGCTGTAACTTGGGCTCTGATATGATACTGTAACGTCCCCGACCCTCTGACCAGTGAAGAGGACGCTACCAAACCATCAAAAACCTCTGGGCAATAACCCCATGAACATGAACAGGCATATAATGCTGAAATAAAAAGCTTTAAACATAAAACATACTATGATGCATAATCCTTCATATACATAGTGAAAGAAAACATACATTCATTCAAGCATACCACATGTTCATTATATCCATTAATCAGTAAATATAAATGCAGAGACAAAATAGTCAAGAATACTTATCTTAAACAAAAAATTTCCTACAACAAGCTACGTCGCTGCAACGTTCTACCCAACCATAGGCCATCGTGCTCATCAATCTCTCAGAACACTACCACCCCCGAGCTGGGCATGATTCCTCAAGGAATAAGGGTCAAAGCAGGCTTACACATAGCCAAGGTACACAAATCAGCTAAGCCCCCGCACAGTAGGGTTTATCAGGCCATCAAGGAGCTAGGAAAGGCTAAATGCTAAGCTAGTGGCCTTAATGGAGAGCTAAGGACACCTACACCAGAGTTAAACCTGACCTCTAAGACATCCACTCACCCAACACCAGGAATCAGTCCTTTCTCTGCTTCACAGTCCCTCAGGCCCTGACTTCCCTTTCCAATACTCTTCAAGGGTTGTGGAGAAGAAAGCTAGCAGTCTCACTTTGTCTGAGTGGCTCTAAACACCAGTTTCTCGAGCATACCCAGCCTCTAATCCCACTCTCAATAGTCCAAATACCAACCACTACCTACCGTAGTAAAACAAACAATTCATGACTTTGTGAATAAGGTGAAGACAACAGGGTGACAACCCCAAACGAGAAGGTGAACTCAACTCAAGTCAAACAAGACAATTAAGAGTTGTTCTTGGCCCTGGCATGGCCAAAATAACTCAGTAGCAATCCCAAAAGATTTTTTCACATGCAACAAACCAAAACCAGGGGAAGAACAATAGCCATGCTTTTACCACTACAGCAATGGGAGAAACACACAAACTCACAGCAATCCCCAAATGGAGGTGAAGGTCCGACTCTTAGTCTGGATAGGGGAAACAGATATGTAGAACCCCAAATCAGTATGGAGACACACATACACATAGCTAGAACGTGAAGGCTCATTCACAGGAAATCATGGATGATAGAACATGCTTCCCAACTCGCTGCGTGAGTCCCAAAACAAAGGAGAGCATTTTGCGTGAGGAGGACCATGCCCCTTTTCCCACTGGTACATAAGGAGAGTGAATAGAATGACTCACTATGGGAGGAAGAACAAGAACTTCCCTACGTGAGAGTGAGCAAGACCCAAAACCTCCCAGGAAGTGGGATCGTGGAAGAGTGGAGTGCGTGGTGACCGTTCCACTGCCCTCAGCGTGAGAAGAGCAAGCCTGCTGGTGGAGTGTACATGGGATAAAGGCTGGAAGTCCTACCACCCACCACTCGCCAACCATAATTTCTCCCAACAAATCAAACAACAGAAGTTTAATGGGTGGTTGACACATGGAAAACTCCCAATGGCTCCTAAAGTCTAGACAACCCCCCCTTAACTTTAGGAATAATGCCCTTTTCATTTAACGTTGCACCATCATAGATGGCTGTAGGTTTTTTATTAATTTTGCATGTTTACATGATTCCAGAACTATAATGTGTCAGATGGAACGAGATACCATCGACAACAATCCCAATTGCCGAAACATAACACAACGAAATCGATGGTGGGGCTTTTTCCTTTAGCTCCTCACCATGATTAATTACAATATATACATCATGTACCTTTAATGCAAATGGGGTCAAAACCAGGGTGTTACAAGCTAAGTCATTAAACGATGTACAAGTCCCACCAGGAAACTCTATGTACCATTTCCTCATAGGCCCTATAAGGGTGCGTTGAAATAGCCTTAAACGAACCAAATCATGATTCAAGGAGTTCGAAGAGTACCAAAGGTGGAATATCATGACATGTTCTCCAGGATCTTCACCAGTATTACCTTTGAACTTTGGAATTTCCAAAGGAAGCTTGGTGGGAATGACCGACCATGCCAGGTCATGAGAACGTAGATCATTTGCCAATCTCAACAAGTAAGCTAAATTCAACTTTGCAAGGAAAGGGAGTTGTCGGGTTCTATAATACCTACATTAATTCACCTAATATTTAATTATTGATCGAGGTTGGTAGGATTAGATTTGATGCAAAATATGTGTGAAGGTAGATTCCTAAGGCATTGTAGAAGTATTTTAACAAACAAAATATCAAAATATCTTTCAAAATGAAAAACTGAGTCAAAATTCTAAGACTACAACTATTAAAGTAATTTAGAATTGAAATAGAATAATAAGCCAGAGTATTTATTCTATAAAGGATTATTGAAGGATAAAAACATAAACAATATTATTTCACAATGACAAGTTAATCTGCATTATAAGGTTTATTAAATAACTAACTACACAAGTAAAGTTTTTACGAGAAACATAATAGCAAATAGATTAATAATTTATCTTGTAAGTAAACAACTTCTGATTGAAATGCTAAGGTACAAAGGAGACCTAACTTATAAGTGAATGGTTTATTGGTAATCACGGAGTGAAAAAGGAAATTATTCTTAAAGATAACATTGCTAATCCTAAGTTCACACGTAAATGGATAAATCAGTCCAAAGTCATAATCATGAAACAATACAAGAGTGTCAACAAAAAAATTCAGAAACAAATAAAAGAAACAAAACATGACCTAACTCAAAACATGTTTAAAGTGAAAGGACAAAACTTTAATAAATGAAAACAATATAACTTTAAGTCTAAATGATCAATAAAACTATCATCTAACTATTACAGTCCAATCAAACTTCAAATACTAAAGAAACAGAACTTAAAACAATTCCAAAACATATTAAAAACACTAAAAAGGAAACAACGGACTGGACGGATGACTGGATAACAGACTAGACGAATGACTAGATAATAGACTGGACGGATGACTAGATAGACAGTCTGAATGGAAGTATGTATACAAAAAACGGTAGAAAAATGCCTAAATGATCTAATTATAAGCTGATTTTGTGCACATGTAGATACAATGCATAGAGGCAATAAATAAACCTTTTTAATCATCAAATTTAATAGTAAAATAAACTTAAACCACTTCTTGAACATAAAGAAATCATTGCATATTAATAAATTGAAATGTAAATTGCATAAACTAATAATTTAAAATACAAAAGAAATAGATAAAACTGAATCTATTTAATTTGATAAACAACAATCTATTTAACTAACTAGCAAATAAACCATCAATAAACTGGAAATGAGGTGATTGAAAACAAAACTAAAAGAAAATTACCTGCGTAGTTAATTATCTAATTCAAAAATAAAATTGCAATACAAGGATAATAAAACAGACTGTAAATTAAACTAGCTACAGCATAAAAATGAAAGAAATAAACAAGAAAAGAAACCTCTGGTTGATGAGGGGTCCTCTCAGCAATCAGGGGTGATGGCTTGCTAAATTCTTACACGAACATGCTCATGAACAATAGAACATACAAAATCGGGAGTAGAGGTACAAAGTTCTTCTCTTCAGAAAGTGACCAACTAACTAATAAAATTGATCAACCCCCAACACTCTTGTAGAGGCTGGTATTTATATTGTTTACAAGAGATGAGCAAGTCAAACCTTTAGTGTTCAACTGCTCTCTAAATTTAGTCAATCATAACGGCTGTTAACAAATCAAATCCCAACGCACAAGTATCTTCCTTCTCTTTCGCAAGTTTGGTTCTCTTCATCGTGATATGGCATGCGAGCTCCTTCCTTATCGTGGCTGATGGAATGGTGTCAAGCAAAGGCAGCATACATAGTAGGTCTTCTAGAATGGAGACTTTCCACCCTTTAAACACATGGGAAATAGGCAAGTTACAAATCTGTTCCATCGTTTAATGCATGAGATTGGTTATTAACAGTGCGCAGACTGATTAACGATCTGGACAGAAAGCTGGACAACGAGATGCGTGATGAGATGCACAATGAGCTGCGTGATGAGCTGCACAATGAGCTAGAAATGCAGCTAGATAGCGAGCTGTGTCATGAGATGGACACACAGCTGGACAACGATTGTACAGATTGGGCTGAATGGTAAGATAAATGCATTTTGTTTATAAATTTAACCCAAAAGAATTATGAAATATGCAAACAAATATGTAAATCAATTAATATATCAAATTTACTCCAATAATGTTATTTTTAATTAATTAAAACCATAAAAATGATAATAATAAAAGGTTTCATATAAACCTTAAATATACTCATACATGAGGTTGAATAATGATTTGCGTGACATAAAATAGACAAAAGATAATAAAACATGTGTTTAAATGTGTTATTTAACTACCAAAAATGATAACAAAATGAGGCTCAACATCCCCCCAAACCGCAGAAATTCCAGGTCCCACTGAGCAAAAGAAAGATAATTTTAGGAAGAAAGGTAATTTAAACTTCAGTCTTATATCATATCTTTCATATCAAACAACTCTACAGAATTAATGATAGCGAAAAATTATTGGCTAACAAGAAGTTCAATATGTTTAAAAGATCATGCTATCATTGTGAACTTCAAGATGTGTGCATATGCATGAATGAGTGAATTCATTGTAATTATGTCAACCATATCCAAAGTAAACTTTGGATAGGTTGAACATATGACACAAAGAGGTATAAATTGTATTTATGATAAGATTAATCAACAAGAAAATCAGTCCTTTGATAGTTTTCATGCATGATTGGGTAAAAGGATAGGGTTACTAACAGTGAAATGAGAAAAAAAAAACTTTTAAGGTCAAAGAATTCACATAGAGGTAAAAACTATTTGTCAAAAAGAAAATTTGGTTAGCAAATTTTAGTCATAAATGCTATAATATCACCAAGTTTTATTGAGATCATCATTTGGTATTTCGTTTGGATTATCCTTCGATCCTTCATATAGTCCTCCATATTGATTTTCTGTAAAAATATGCTCCATGCTATAAATTCCACTGATTTTGAAAAACACTTATCATTTTGTAAGAGATAAATAGTTTTGTCATAAATCAAAAATAAAAATAGTCTATTTTTTCTTAATCCTCCCCCCCAAACCAAAGATATGGCATGTCCTCAAGACATGAGAGAGAAGATTTGGTTGTTCCAGATAAAATAAAAAGTGCTATCATGATGTTTATTATTTTGTAATAAAAAGAAAAACTAACTAGTAAATGGAAATGATGCAGATATGTATATTCATGAAAAATATAACAGTGCTTAGAAAGACCACTTGAACGTTTTTTAGTCATAACTGAAAGAAATGCCATAGGAAAAGCTAGTCATCCATGCCTTATGTTAAAGATATCTTGTCATCATAAGATATTTTAAGTTTACCTTGGAGTGTGTGAGATTTAGAGCTATGGGTCCCAGTTGTAGGATAATGACATCCTAGGTATTTGTTGAATTAGATGACCGAGCCCAAGCCCAACTTACAACAATTCTCAAATGTCATTATAAAAATTGGCCTTAACATATTATTCATAAAATCTGAAAATTTTTCTTCATATTATCATTATTCTACAAATCATGTGCATAGTGGTACATTAACCAGTGTCTTTTACCTGATATTGCCCCACTGCTAGTAGGCTTGTTCAGTACCCCAACGGGTTTATATTGGTATCATGTAAGCATAGTCCCACTACCAACGAGCCTCTTCAGTACCCCGACGGGTTTCCTTGCATTTATCGAGATTCCGTGTTTTAAGTTTTTACTCAGCATTGACCCGTTGCCAGCAGGCCTGTTCATTACGCCGATGGGTTTTCCTTGTATAATAATATTAAATATATGGAAGCCGATTCGTACTAGATCATGTTAATTCCTTCTAAACACATAGTTCAATTTTTTAAAATAAACTTATAAGTAATTTCATAATGGCCTTAATCATAGATCATGTCAAAGAGAATAACCTAAAGTTGTTCTTTGTCCTTGTAGTCCTTCTTCTTCATAAAAGATAAGTAATGTTCCCCACAAGCAAAAATTCTTCTTTACTCCTGAGTTATCACAAAAAATACTTAAGGAACAAGTTTTGATAACAAGTATAGGATGAACTAGTAATCCATAGGTATAAGATGAGATTGTGAAAAATACGATAATGAAAGTAGGTCTGTCAAGCAACTGTCCAAAATAGAAAATTAGAAATATACATGTCTAAATCAAAATACCAAAAACTATTTGAATCATAAAAGAAACGGTTAAGAATGATATACAAGGAATTATTTTAATTCTCACTATAAGCTGTGATTTTCAAAAGTACCCCAAGAACGGTTAAGATACCTTATAAGTGTTTTACAGTACCTCTATAATCCAAATAATACTCCATGTGATGCTTATAGATAAATTCTTGTAATTAGATTGCAAAACCACTTGTTAGATGATTCATATTTACTCATAAAAAGAAAAAGAGTCTCCTGCAAACAATTTATTAGAAATGACTCTTATTTATTCTAAAGAAACAAAAATATATTTACATAATATCCTATTCTACTCAGAAAGAAAAAAAACAATTCAAGTATATGAATTCTTCCAATGTAACCAAGTTCGAAGCAAAATTTAAAATATACCTTTATCCACATACAAGAAAAATATTACAGTGATTGTCTCGATATGAATAACCAAGCAACCTGTTTGATTTAGCAACAATAAGAATTGAAGGACAGGATGGTACCATGGCTTGGTTTCCTCTTTGAACCATATTTCAATGTGACTTATGTATTCTAGATTCTCTCCTTCATTTGTTATGTCACGAGGTCTTTCATCAAACCCTAGAATGTATGCAAAATCTATGTTTAGCGATGGGGAATATTTAGGTTCTAATGTTTGTCGCTCATCAAATGAGATGCATTCTATGTCGATCTTATCTTCTTGTGGAAAAGGCCAAGTAGAAACTTCATTTTCTTTCGTATTGTCTATGACTCCTATATGTACCACCTCTCCAGGTCTCATATGAATTTCTTGTAATAATGTTGGTGAGGTAGGTGAGGTGGGTAAATGTTGTAGTGCAACATTGTAAGCATATTGTACTGCTTTATTATTGTTAGAATGTGGAATAGATTGAACATGAATGTGCGTTGGGAATAGAATAATTTTATGAGAAGGCGTTTGCAGCCGGTACAATTGATTGGCTTGTGTAGTTAATCCTTCCTGGAAAATTTGTTGAAAATATTGTGGACAGTGTAGAGGAATAGGAAGTGTTGCAACATATGAGAGAGTATCCCTATGATCATAAGATGGGATAGAAAATATTTGCGAACAAGGTTGATAGGGGTTAAGATGAAGCTGCAACAACTAAGAAGAGGGTATATTCTTATGAGTCTTGAATTTTCCTCTTCAATACCTTCTACATAATTCACAAACATCATCATATGATAACTAAAATACATCACTTGTTCCCATCAGATTTAAAATTTCTAAATATTCATTTTTTATGCCTTTGAGTAAAAAAAAATTTAAAGTATCCTTCCTTGACTATCTTAGTTTTGATCTCTGAAGGTCGTATTGAAAGCGTTCGACATAGTTTTCCAAGATTTCTTCTTCTCCCTCGGTTATTTCAAAGATATCCTCCATGACTCTATAATAATATCAGTATCGCTTTAAGAATACATGTTTCATATATTCCCAAGTTTGAATGCAGTTCCCACCTAAGCTCATGAACCATCGGAGTGCTACTCCTTTCAAGGTAAGAGGAAAAATTTTCAGATTTTGAACATCATATCCTCTACAAAGTATTTCCAATTGAAACAAAAATTCATTAGGGTCTTCATTTTCTAGTTCGTGAAAATTTGGTAAAATGGATGGGGGAATGCACTTTATTTGTGCCATTCCCCCTGGATCTCCAATAGGGAATTCAATGGTAACAAATTCTTCATCCTTCTGCCCTACCATATCTTCCCACAACATAGGTAGTTATTCATGTATTTATATTGAGGTTCCTCTTTCGAATGTTCCTGTCAGTTTGTTAGCAGGATGGGTGGTGCTTATAACACCACTAAGTGATTTAAATGTTAAATAAGTCCTACAATCACACTAATTATTTGTATAAAAGAAAGAAACAAAATACCTAAAAGCAATGGGTGTGGGGGAACTAGTTTTAGTGTATCTACCTTTAGAATCTCTGGGTCTGTTCATGAAAAACTAAAGGAAAACCTAGACTACTGCTACTGATGTTGGGTTTGGGGGCTCCTATTATAACAGATACGCAGGTTCTTACCTCTTGTCTTATTGCTCCCCCGCCACCAACCTATCACTAAAATTCAGAAGGAAATTCTATTTATTCTACCTTACAAAACAACTCCCCAGCAACGACGCCAAAATGTTGGGTGTTATAATACCTAGATTAATTCACCTAATATTTAATTATCAACTGTGGTTGGTAGGCTTAGAGTTGATGAAAAATATATGCAAAGGTAGATTCCTAAGGCATTGTAGAAGTATTTTAACAAAACTAAGATCGAAAGATATTTCAAAATGAAAAACTGAGTCAAACTTCCAAGACTACAACTATTAAAGTAATTTAGAACTGAAACAGAATAATAAGCCAGAGTTATTATTCTATAAAGGATTACTGAAGGATAAAAACATAAACAATATTATTTCACAATGACAAGCTAATCTGCATTATAAGGTTTATTGAATAACTAACTACACAAGGAAAGTTTTTATGGGAAACATAATAGCAAATAGATTAATAATTTATCTTGTAAGCAAACAACTTCTGATTGAAATGCTAGGGTACAAAGGAGACCTAACTTATAAGTGAATGGTTTATTGGTAATCACACAGTGAAAAAGGAAATTATTCTTAAAGATAACATTGCTAATCCTAAGTTCACACGTAAATGGATAAATTAGTCCAAAGTCATAATCATAAAACAATACAAGAGTGTCAACAAAAAGAAATCAGAAACAAATAAAAGAAACAAAACATGACCTAACTCAAAACATGTTTAAAATGAAAGGATAAAATTTTAATAAATGAAAATAATATAACTTTAAGTCTAAATTATCAATAAAACTGTCATATAACTATTACAGTCCAAGCATACTTCAAATACTAAAGAAACAGAACTTAAAACAATTTCAAAACTCATTAAAAACGCTAAAAATGAAACGACCGACTGGACGGATGACTGGATAAAAGATTGGATGAATGACTGGATAATAGACTGGATGGATGACTGGACAAATAGTCTGAATGGCAGTTTGTATACAGAAAATGGTAGAAAAGGACCTAAATGATCTAATTATCAACTGATTTCGTGCACATGGAGATACAATGCATAGAGGTAATAAAAAAACCTATCTAATCATCAAATTTAACAGTAAAATAAACTTAAACAACTTCTTGAACATAAAGAAATCATTGCATATTAATAAATTGAAATGTAAATTGCATAAACCGATAATTTAAAATAGAAAAAAAAATAGATAAAGCTGAATCTATTTAATTTGATAAACAACAATCTATTTAACTAACTAGCAAATAAACCAACAATAAACTGGAAATGAGGTGATTGAAAACAAAACTGAAATCAAATTACCTATGTAGTTAATTATCTAATTCAAAAATAAAATTGCAATACAAGGATAATAAAACAGACTGTAAATTAAACTAGCTACAACGGAAAAATGGAAGAAATAAACAAGAAAAGAAACCTCTGGTTGATGAGGGGCCCTCTCAGCAATCAGGGGTGATGGCTTGCTAAATGCTTACACGAACACGCTCATGAACAACAAAACATATAGCTTCTTATTAAAAATCGGGAGCAAAGGTACATAATTATTCTCTTCAGAAAACGACCGACTAACTAATAAAATTGATCAACCCCAACACTCATGCAGAGGCTGGTATTTATATTGTTTAAAAGAGATGAGGAAATCTACTCTTTAGTGGTCAATTGCTCTCTAAATTTAGTCAATCATAAAGGTTTTTAGAAAATAAAATCCCAACGCATAGGTGTCTTCCTTCTCTTTCGTGAGTCTGGTTCTCTTCATCATGATATGGCATGCAGGATCCTTCCTTATCATGGCTGATGGAATGATTTCAAGAAAAGGCAACATACATGGTAGGTATTCTAGAATGGAGATGTTCCACCCTTTAAACACATGGGCAGTAGGTAGGTTACAAATCTATTCCATCATTTAATGCATGAGATTGGTTATTGACAGTGCGCATAATGATTAGCGATCTAGATGAAAAGATGGACAACGAGCTGCGTGATGAGCTGCGCGATGAGCTATACATGTAGCTAGACAACGAGCTGCGTGATGAGATAGACAGGCAGTTGGACATATAGCTGGACAGTGATTGCGCAGATCAGGCTAAATGGTAAGCTGAATGCGTTTTGTTTATAAATTTAGCCCAAAAGGATTATGAAATATGCAAACAAATATGTAAATCAATTAATATATCAAATGTACTCTGATAGTGTTATTTTTAATTAATTAAAACCATAAAAATGATAATAATAAAAGGTTTCATATAAACATTAAATATACCCATACCTGAGGTTGAATAATGATCTGCATGAAATAAAATAGAAAAAAGATAATAAAACATGTGTTAAAATGTGTTATTTAATTGCCAAAAATAATAACAAAATTAGGCTCAACAGGAACCTAGGATGAACTATTTGGTTCCATCCTCCCTGATAAGGCTGGTTCACATAGGTTTGATTGTTATAGACACCATGGCCTTGGGATAGTAACCTTTTCCAATTTGACCCATATAGGTTTGCGTATTGTAGTTGTTGGTTACTACTGGGCAGACCCAGGTTTACTTGTTATGTACCAACAACACCCATAGCTCACTGGCCCTTTCAGTAACAGACCGCAGAATGGCCGAAAGTCTCACCCGAAGTGATCTTATGGGTTGGCTAAAGACTCAAGTGTCCTCATCCAGTTTCTATGGCATCCTGGTGGTTCTTACCTCTTCTTAGCCCGCGAGATCTCTCTGCAAGGTGATGTTCTCTCTTACTCGCTGACTCTGATAGGAGAAGGATTCTATCGCATCGCAGCCTCGCAGACAATGCGTGACCTTCCCCTCTACTTTCCTTCTCTCCTGCGATATCTCACACCGCAACTCCTCCGACGGTGTGATTCTCCTTTTTGTATTTGCGATATCTCCTATAGTAGGGCTTAATATGACTCTCGAGGTCTAAGGGCTTTCTCCCTTAGGTACACTAGCTGGATTAAACATCCTCACTTAGACTTATATGGTCTAATATGCTTAACATCGACTATGCGCAATCTTGCTAAAGTTGTATACATAAATCACTTAACACTGTAACTGTTACTATCATGAATCAAGCACTGGTAAACTCATACACATAATACTTAACAGATCCAACGCGTAGTTCAACCTTCTAAGCTACTGTAAACTGAAAGATAGCATACATACATTAACTATAAGCATATTTCATGTAATGAATGACAGATAGCAATAAGTAGACACAATCACATGAATCAATCACACCACACACTGATTTTACGTGGTTCACTTCCAGGGTAGAAGCTACATCCACGAGAACTGGTTTATATATTATAACTTGGGAGAGTAAACACAGTTCCGCTGCAACCTCATATGCAGCTGAGATCTTCTGGGTAACTCCGCGCACACCGCCAGGAGCCCTTCTCTCTTATATCTCTTCTCTTCTCTTATATTGCTTCTCTTGCAATATACTCTTCCTCTCTCTCTCTCTCACTCTCAATCCCTGCGGATTGTTACATACATGCTCTAGGAGTCAGCTACTGGTTACAGTAAGATACTACAGACTGAATAATAGAACTAGAGCTTGGCTCTTCTATAATACAAAATTTCTATGAGCTAACAGATCATTGACTGACTAGCTAAATTTCTGAATAGCTAACCTTTTACAATACAAAATACATGCTTATATAGGCGGCCTGAAGGTCTCCCCATTACAACACTGTGGGCCTGTCCCAACAGTAACCCAAACCCTAACTGTGACAGTTGGTCTATCTGTACTTGAACTGCTACTTTCTGTCACACCACAGCTCTCTACAGTCTTCCACGCTTCCCGGCGATGATCGTGGGTACAGGAACCGCTTCCTCGGTCGCTTCCCTTCTGTACTTCGTCTTCAATACCTCGGCCCGTTGCTCCTTTTCTATTTATGAGGGTACTTGAGCCCTCCTGTCTACGCCACTGCCTTAAGTGCAGTGGTTGAGCTCTCTCCTCTCGGTCGCTGCCTTAAGTGCAGTGGTTGAGCTCTCTCTTCTTGGCCGCTCAGGTACTGTTACCTTTGACTTTCTTGTCCCGATATAGCAGTTTTTCCTGTAGCTGCGGGACCCTGCTCCAACAGTCCCCTAACACTTACTTGTGGCTTGCCCCTGAGCCACTAACAGCTGGTTTCTCTTGCTGTAGTTTCTCCTTGGCTTCCTGCGAAGTCCTTGTAAATCTCTGTCAAAGTCCTGTGACTTCTTTCTCCATAGTTTTGACACACTCTTGTGTCGTTTCAAGCATAGCTTGACTAATGCTTGAGTCTTCTATAACTTCAATTTCACTTCTGCTTGAGTCCCGACAATGGAACCATTTGTTGGTTACTACTGGGCAGACCCTGGTTTACTTTTTATGTACCAACAACACCCCTAGATCACTGGCGCTTTCGGTAAAAGACCGCAGAACGGCCTGAAGTCTCACCCGAAGTGATCTTATGGGTTGGCTAAAGACTCAAGTGTCCTCAACCAGGTTCTATGGCATCCTGGTGGTTCTTACCTCTTCTTATCCCATGGGATCTCTCTGCGAGGCGATTTTCTCTCTTACTGATTGGCTCTGATAGGAGAAGGACTATATCGCATCGCAGCCTCGCAAACGAGGCACGACCTTCCCCTCTACTTGCCTTCTCTCCTGCGATATCTCACACTGCAACTCCTCCAACGATGCGATATCGCCTTTCTGTACTTGCGATATCTCCTATAGTAGGGCTTAATATGACTCTCGAGGTCTAAGGGCTTTCTCCCTTAGGTACACTAGCTGGATTAAACAGCCTCACTTAGACTTCTACGGTCTAATATGCTTAACATCGACTATGCGCAATCTTGCTGAAGTTGTATACATAAATCACTTAACACTATAACTGTTACTATCGTGAATCAAGCACTGGTAAACTCATACACATAATACTTAATGGATCCAATGCGTAGTTCAACCTTCTAAGCTACTATAAACTGAAAGATAGCATACATACATTAACTATAAACAAAGTTCATGTAATGAATGACAGATAGCAATAAGTAGAAACAATCACATGAATCAATCACACCACAAACTGATTTTACGTGGTTCACTTCCAGGGTAGAAGCTACGTCCACGGGAACTGGTTTATATATTATAACTTGGGAGAGTAAACATAGTTCTGGTGCAACCTCATATGCAGCTAAGATCTTCTGGGTAACTCCGTGCACACTGCTAGGAGCCAATCTCTCTTAGATCTCTTCTCTTCTCTTATATTGCTTCTCTTGCAATATACTCTTCCTCTCTCTCTCTCTCTCACTCTCAATCCCTATGGATTGTTACATACATGATCTAGGAGTCAGCTACTGGTTACAGTAAGATACTACAGACTAAATAACAAAACCAAATCTCGGCTCTTCTATAATACAAAATTTCTATGAGCTAACAAATCATCGACTAACTAGCTAAATGTCTTAATAGCCAACCTTTTACAATACAAAATACATGCTTATATAGGTGGCCCGAAGGTCTCACCATTACAACACTGTGGGCCTATCCCAACAGTAACCCAAACCCTAACTGTGACAGTTGGTCTATCTGTACTCGAACTACCGCTTTCTGTCACACCATAGCTCTCTGCAGTCTTCCATGCTTCCCGGCGCTGATCGTGGGTACAGGCGCCGCTTCCTCGGTCACTTCCCTTCTGTACTTCGTCTTCAATACCTCGGCCCGTTGCTTCTTTTCTATTTATAGCTGAGCCCTCCTGTCTATGCCACTGCCTTAAGTGCAGTGGTTGAGCTCTCTCCTCTCGGTCACTGCCTTAAGTGTAGTAGTTGAGCTCTCTCTTCTCAGCCGCTCAGGTCCTGTTACCTTTGACTTTCTTTTCCCGATATAGCAGCTTTTCCTGTAGCTGCGGGACCCTGCTCCAACAGTAGTTTGGAGTACCTTGAGGCTGGGGCACTAAGAAGCCATAGTTATGAGACTGATAAGAGGGTTGATACCCGAACCCATAAGGTGTATAGGTTTGTCCATAAGACGCTCCATAGGATGGAACATAAGCTGGTCCATAAGATGGCACATACCCAGCTGACACATGAGGAGGCACATATCCTTGTGACACTACGGTGTGAGCATACATGGGACGAACAATACTAACAGTAGAATTCCAGCCCGAAGGACCATGTGAGTTAGGAGGAGGAAGCGTTGTTAAAAAATAATTTGAAGGAATCGGTGTTGAAGATGATGGAATATGGGAAGGGATGTAACTTGTGCCCCCAATATTCACATGTCTAGGATCAATCTCCTGAATGGGAATGACAATGCTAGGCCTAGGATGTGTGTGTGAAGGTCCTCCCACTGCAGGGATAGAAGGTTCAATATGACTAGTACTACCAAAACTCTCCGCTTGGAAAGGAATGGAAGTGCCCCCAGGTGCAACACCAGGGTCAACACCTAAATCAATATTGGGTGCCGGACCAGTATTGAGATGGTATGGCATGCCATACCTAATTGTGCTAGTGCTAGTGGGTGCATAGTGAGCCTCACCGTGTGGACTGTGTGACCAATACCAATGGTTTGCGTTCATGTATCCCATAAATTATGAAGTACCGTTAGGTGATGTCCTAGTCATAGAAGGGTCTAACCCTACTGAAGTCCCATATGTGCTCAAAGGTTCAACCTCCCACACAAGAGGTGGAGAAGAAGGGTTCTCTGGGATCTCAGGCTCATGGTGACTCATGGTGAGATATGTGTGTGAATCAAAGTGAGAAGTAGTCCGTTCGGACTGTCTAGTTCTCTCTCCTAAAGGAGGAGGAGACGTAGAAGGTGGAAATCCTACTAAATAAAGAGAATGGTAGAGTGCCACACCCAGATCCACTATGACTCAAAAAAAGAAAAAGACTAAAAGAAATATAGCGTACACAGAGCACACTCGTAAGAAAATATACATCAAAAAAACAGGAAAACCAAGGGGATGATATGTGAGCTCCTAAATGCAGTAGGTATGCCTTGCCTACCAAAGGCTTGAGACTCCCATACACTACAAGTATATGTTTGTAACCACTTATTGTGTCCCTCAGCTTCAACGCATAAAGTGATTGTGTTGTCCAACCCCTACCTGGCCAGGACACCTACAAAATAACCTTTGCAAGTACCCCCTGCGATACCTAGGTAAGGAAACTAAGATCACCCCAATATAATCAATGCTTAGGTAGACATTCATAGGTGAGATCGATCGTATGGGCAAGGTAGCAAAGTCTAAAGCTCTAAAGCACTAACCGGTACCTCAAAATCCCCCAGATACGAATACGATCCTGGAAATATCTCTGGTGCTCATAGAAAGTGACCAAGGGCTATCCAAACCACAATCATGTGCGCTGCCTCATGCTTGACTCTTGTGTAAGAGGAGTGTTACCACCTAAGTTTTACTTAGTGGTTTTTTATCAAGTGATCCTGGTGAACCGGACAAATATGATTTGTTCGGACTTCAGAAGACCTTCCAAATTGCTTCTGGGAAGTGCTTGTTCTACTATGTCAGATGTTCATACCCTATGGGGAAGTTGTAATAAAATGTTCTAGCATGATAGTGTCTATAAAAGACTCAGTCTCTTAGACTTTATTTGTCAATCCGATTAGCCTAGGGTGTTTTTTCCCTTGGTTATTATTGGTTGTTGAATAAACGACTGATAATTTATGAGTTTTTCACTCAATACCTCCAAAGTTGGGGTGGTCGGCTTGGCATTTAGGCCTATTGAGGTTATTATAGTCTATGTGTCAATGTATAAACATGCTAGGCATCATGGTCGAGTCATATGAACATATCTAAGTCCCCCTAGGTTTTTTTTTTTTTTTTAATTTTTCCACAAAACTTAGGCTACTTTTTAATAGTGTAATTGGAAAATTTGGTTTTGTAGTAAAAGTGGGCTCGGAAATCAGTTTCAGTCATGGGGGTGCTCATTTTCAAGCTTAGAGCACCATGTAAACCCATAGACCCACTTTTTCTAATTTGTGAGTGATTTTTCCATCACTCAGGTCAAAAATCCCTAAAAATCAAATATTGATTATTTAATTGATAAATTAATTAAATAATGGAAAAAACCCCAAATCCTAAATCATTGGGATTTTCTCTGGTTTGACTAAAATCAGTCTCATTGGCTTGGGATTGACTGGATCTGATAATTCCTTGACTGAAGGAGGTGATCTAGGATGATCTGGGAGTGCACCACAACATGCAATCTTGGGAATTGCACCCTCTCTCTCTCCTCCACACGTGTGGGGCCATCTGATTGAGTTTTGGTGGATGCTTCAGTCAGCAGGTTTTAAGGTGTCAGATAGATCAACTCTTTGTTTGATAGTTGCACTCAATGAGACTCATATCAGGCTCAGTTAGACACAGATCAGGCTGAGATTCACTCCACATGCAGCTACAGTCTCTCTCTCCTTGGGATTTGCACCCCCCACCCCCCCCCGGGCTAGATCTCTTGTTTTTGCTATAAATAAAGAAGCCATTTCCTCTTCCAAGCTAGTTAGAACTGGGATTGAGGAGTTGCTGCTATTTTACTATTGTTATTTTTCATTTTAAATAAAGAGAAGCTTTGGAGGCAAGACGGTGTCATGTTATTGTGTGTGTGGATGAGCATTTCCATGTTTTACTGAGGTAACCTGTATCTATGTTCATAATTTGCTGATTGTTTGTGGATTCATTGCAAAAGATTGCTAATAAGTTTATTATGATATTTATAGGAAAATATTTTGTTAATAAGTTTATTGGCCATCTCTTTCCTTTTGATGCATGTTTAGAGATCTATATTCAACATGTTTTATAAGTTTATATGCATGCTAATCTGAAATCTCTGTTTATGTATTAACCAGATCTCACAAGCATTTTGGCAAGTATTTAGATTCATTTGCAGGTTCATATCTTAGAGAGGGTTCTTATCTAGATTGATTCATCACTTCCTCCAAAGCTTTCTCAAAGGCATAGTCCCTCAACATTCCACCAGAAAGCTCCACGGTTGATCTTCCAGGCTTCCAGCACTCTTTCTCTCTCTTCCTCCTTATAAAAATCCAAATCTTATCTCTTCCTCCTTATAAAAATCCAAATCTTACCTGGTTAATTTGGTTACAAGATTTGTTATCATTTATATCTATCATATTAAATTAAAAATTACATATATATATTAGTTCAAATTGCATAATCTAGATCTCATTTCTAAAAGGTCTCATTAAGCATTCTAGATCTAGTTCAGGGAAATCTTCCCTTTTGCATGGAAATTTAAAGAAAATACATAGGTTGCATGCATTATATTTATGTTTCTGTTTTAAAAAGATTAAATCCAGCAATCAGTGCATATCTCATTTTCTTCCCAAACAGCAAGCCAACATCCCAAGGAAATCTTGCTTTCCTTGGTTCCTTTTTCACCGTTTTAGCTAGTTTTAACTCAGTTCTGTTTGGTTTAAAGTAGGCTGACACAAAGGTAATTTCAAAGTGAATTGGGAATATTTCATTCTAACATCCTCACTGTATTTTATCAGGAATAACAGAAAGAAGAGAAGATGCTGCTCGAAAGTGGCTTTAGGATCGTTCAAATCCCCCCAAGGGGCTCCCCTTTGACTGTAAATTTTAAATTTTGGGAAAGTTGTAAGATCTTGGTTTCCTCCTATATTCAAGAGGATTCATATCATTTTACTGATATTGTAACAGCAGATAATAAAAATTTTCTCTGAATAGGCTCTTTCGAGCCCATTCCCAATCCCCCTTGGGGGTATTCACGCCTTTTTGTTATTTTTCGCATTATCTTATTTCTGTTCGCTTTAGATTAGTTTCATTCATGAAGAACAACATGATTTGATTACTTTATCATATATTCAACATTTCAGTATCAAATTAACTTGAATACTTACCCCACGACTTCCCGATTGACCCGCAAGGGGAAAGAGATGCGTGGTAGGAATAATTAGAAAACTTGTGATTTGTTTCTGCTTGCTGCTTATCATTAATTTCTGTACATAATTTTTCTAAAATCAAACCCCTCCTTGATTCCCCAATTGAGGTCCACTTGCACCGAAAGAGGTTCCTGGAGGGTTTTTCTTTCTAAGAAAACACATTGTTTAAAAGTCACTAAAATTGACAAGACTCGGTGTGTATACTCTGTACTTGGCTGCTGTTCATCCGATCAGTCAAGCTACATAAAAAGAAACGTGGGTGACTAGTTTAATTAGTCTTCACTCAACCACCATCATGAGAAAATCCAACACCTCGATCAAACCATAAGTGGTGGCAAAATACTGAAAGGAAGCGGGAACTCCTAAAAAGTGACCTCGAGGCACCGATCTTTGTTACACCTTTGGGTGCATTATGAATGCCAGTATTAGAGACTCCATTCATACCACATATTCCTTATGGTTAGCTATGAAGGTTTAGTTTTGGACATAGTCCAAGTACTCTCGGGTATATTTGGAGTCCCCCCCTTGCCTAATTTTAATCAACTCATATTTCAAATTAACTTAAAACGTACCAAGAGGCAATTGCAAAACAT
>LPNX011131350.1:480986-543752 GCA_001517045.1 Pseudotsuga menziesii | reverse complement strand
ATATATATAGTGTCTCAACGGAGTTAAGACACAAAGGTTGTTAGCAAATCAAATCCTTCTTTCACAAGTCTGGTTCTCTTCATCGTGATATGGCATGCAGGATCCTTCCTTATCGTGGCTAATGGAATGGTTTCAAGCAAAGGAAACATACATGGTATTTCTTTTAGAATGGAGACGTTCCACCCTCTACACACATGGCCAGTAGGTAGGTTACAAATATGTTCCATCGTTTAATGCATGAGATTGGTTATTGACAGCATGCATAATGATTAGCGATCTAGACAGAAAGATGGACAACGAGCTGCGTGATGAGCTGTACATGTAGTTGGAAAACGAGTTGCGTGATGAGATGGACACGTAGTTGGACATGCAGCTGGACAGTGATTGCGCAAATCGGGCTGAATGGTAAGCTGAATGCGTTTTGTTTATAAATTTAGCCCAAAAGGATTATGAAATATGCAAACAAATATGTAAATCAATTAATATATCAAATGTACTTCGATAATGTTATTTTTTAATTAATTAAAACCATAAAAATGATAATAATAAAAGGTTTCATATAAACCTTAAATATACCCATACCTGAGGTTGAATAATGATCTCCATGACATAAAATAGACAAAAGATAATAAACCATGTGTTTAAATGTGTTATTTAATTGCCAAAAATAATAACAAAATGAGGCTCAATCGGAGCCTAGGCTGAGCCATTTGGTTCCATGCTCCCTGATAAGGCTGGTTCACATAGGTTTTATTGTTATAGACACCATGGCCTTGGGATAGTAACCTTTTCCCATTTGACCCATATAGGTTTGCGTATTGTAGTTTGGAGTACCATGAGGCTGGGGCGCTACGAAGCCATGGTTAGGAGATTGATAAGAGGGTTGATACCCAGACCCATAAGGTGTATAGGTTTGTCCATAAGATGCTCCATAGGATGGACCATAAGCTGGTCCATAAGATGGCACATACCCAGCTGACACATGAGGAGGCACATATCCTTGTGACACTACGGTGTGAGCATACGTGGGATGAACATGAGTAACAGTAGAATTCTAACTCGAAGGACCATGTGAGTTAGGAGGAGGACGTGTCGTAAAAAATTCATTTGAAGGAACCGGTGTTGAAGACAATGGAATATGGGAAGGGATGTAACTTGTGCCCCCAATATTCACATGTCTAGGATTAGTCCCCTGAATGGGAATGACAATGCTTAGCCTAGGATGTGTGTTTGAAGGTCCTCCCACCGTAGGGATGGAAGGTTTAATATGACTAGTACTACCAAAACTATCCGCTTGGAAAGGAATGTAAGTGCCCCCAGGCGCAACACCAGGGTCAACACCTGATCTAATATTGGGTGCCGGACTAGTATCGAGATGGTCTGGCATGCCATACCTAATTGTGCTAGTGCTAGTGGGTGCATAGTGAGCCTCACCATGTGGACATTGTGACCAATACCGACAGTTTGTGTTCATGTATCCCATAAATTGTGAAGGATCGTTAGGTGTTTTCCCAGCCATAGAAGGGTCAGACCCTACTCGAGTCCCATATGTGCTCAAAGGTTCAACCTCCCACACAAGAGTTTGAGAAGAAGGGTGCTCTGGGATCTCACGCTCATGGTGACTCATGGTGAGATATGTGTGTGAATCAAAGTGAGAAGTAGTCCGCCTTGACTATCTAGTTCTCTCTCCCAAATGAGGAGGAGACGTAGAAGGTGGAAATCTTGCTAAACAAAGAGAATGGTAGAGTGCCACACCTGGATCCACTATGACTCAAAAAAAGAAAAAGACTAAAAGAAATATAGAGTACACAGAGCACACTCATAAGAAAATATACATCCAAAAAAAATGAAAACCTAGGGGATGATATGGGAGCTCCTGAACGTAGCAGGTATGCCTCACCTAGCAGAGGCTTGAGACTCCCATACACTACAAGCAAATGTTCGTACCCAATTATTGTGTCCCTCAGCTTTAATGCATAAAGTGATTGTGTTTTCCGACCCCTACCTGTCCAGGACACCCACCAAATGACCTCTGCAAGTATCCCCTGCGATACCTAGGTAAGGAAACTAAGGTCACCCCAATATAATAAATGCTTACGCGGACAGTCGCAGGCGAGATCGACCGTATGGGAAAGGTAGCAAAGTCCAAATCTCTAAAGCACTAACCGGTACCTCACCCCAGATACTAATGCGATCCTTGAAATATCTCTGGCGCTCACAGAAAGTGACCAAGGGCTATCCCAACCACAATCGTGTGCACTGCCTCGTGCTTGACTCCTGTGTAAGAGGAGTGTTGCCACCTAAGTTGTACGTAGTGGTTTTTTATCAAGTGAGCTTGGTGAACCAGACAAAGATGATTTGTTCGAACTTAAGAAGAACTTCCAAATTGCTTTTGGGAAGTGCTTGTTGTACTATATCACATGTTCATACCCCGTGGGGGAGCTGTAATAAAATGTTCTAGCATGATAGTGTCTGTAAAAGAATTGGTCTCTTAGAATTTATTTGTCAATCCAATCAGCCCAGGGTGTTTTTTCCCTTGGTTATTATTGGTTGTTGAATAAATGACTGATAATTTATGAGTTTTTCACTCAATACCTCCAAAGTTGGGGTGGTCGGCTTGGCATTTAGGCCTATTGAGGTTATGAGAGTCTATGTGTCAATGTATAAACATCCTAGGCATCATGGTTGAGTCATATTAATATGTCTAAGTCCCCCTAGGTTTTAATTTTTTTAATATTTTAAGTTTTTTTATTTTATTTTAATATTTCCACAAAACATAGGCTATTTTTTAATAGTCTAATTGGAAAATTTGGTTTTGTAATGAAAGTGGGCTCGAAAATTAGTTTCAGTCATCGGGGTGCTCATTTTGAAAGCTTAGAGCACTATGTAAACCCTTAGACCCACTTTTTCTAAGTTTTGAGTGATTTGTCCATCACTCAGGTCACAAGTCCCTAAAAATCAAATATTGATTATTTAATTGATAAATTAATAAAATAATGGAGAAAACCCCAAATCTTAAATCATTGGGATTTGCTCCAGTTTTACTGAAATCAATCTCATTGGCATGGGATTGACTGGATCCGACAATTACTTGACTGAAGAAGATGATCTGGGCTGATCTGGGAGTGCACAACAGCATGCAATCTTGGGAATTGCGCCCTCTCTCTCCCCTCTACATGTGTGGGTCCATGTGATTGAGTTTCGGTGGATGCTTCAGTCATCAAGTTGATGTGTCAGATAGATCAGCTCTTCGATTAATAGTTGCACTCAGTAAGAATTATATCAGGCTCAATTAGACACAGATCAGGCCCAGATTCACTCCACATGCAGCTGCAGTCTCTCTCTCCTTCGGATTTTCACCCCCCTGGGCTAGATCTCCTATTTTTGCTATTACTAAAGCAGTCATTTCCTCTTCCAAGCTAGTTAGAACTAGGATTGAGGTGTTGTTGCTATTGTACTGTTGTTATTGTTCATTTGAAATAAAGAGAAGCTTTGGAGGCAAGACGATGTCATGTTATTGTTTGTGTGGATGAGCATTTCCATGTTTTACTGACGTAACCTGTATCTATGTTCATAATTTGCTGATTGTTTGTGGATTCATTGCAAAAGATTGATAATAATTTTATTATGATCTTGATAGGAAATTACTTTGTTAATAAGTTTATTGGCTATCTCTTTCCTTTTGATGCATGTTTAGAGATCTAGATTCAACATGTTTTATAAGTTTATATGCATGCTATTATGAAATCTCTCTTTATGTATTAACTGGATCCCACAAGCATTTTTGCAAGTCTTTGGATTCAGTTGCAGGTTCCTATCTTGGAGAGGGTGTTGATCTATCTTGCTTTCTCACTTTCTCCAAAACTTTCTCAAAGGAATAGTCCCTCGACATTCCACCGGAAAGCTCCACGGTTGATCTTCAAGGCTTCCAACGCTCTTTCTCTCTCTTCCTTCTTATAAAAATCCAAATCTTACCTGGTTACTTTGGTTACAAGATTTGTTATCATTTAGATCTGTCAAATTAATGTAAATCTGACATAGATCTATTATTTCAAAGCTCATAATCTAGATCTCATTTCTAAAAGGTCTCATTAAGCATTATAGATCCAGTTTAGGGAAATCGTCCCTTTTGCATTATAGATCCTGTTGGGGCGCGCACCTTAACGGTCCCTAATTGTGGTAACTCCGCGGTTTTTGTGGGAGTTTGTAGGTAGAGTTACGACTCAAAATAGTCTTAGGGGTGTCGAGGTTGAGTCAAAGTCCTCTTTTTGTAATAAACCCATGGTTTAAGTCCAGGGTTTAGGGTTCGATGTGCCCATGGTTTAATCCCATGGTTTTGTAATAAGTGCACTATAAATAAGCACTCTTGTAAAGAAGTCATTTTAGGCTTTTGATGTAAGATGAATTGATGTGAAGCTAAGGCTTGTTTTGTAAGAAGGTTAAGTCCCAGCTGTGTGCGTGGATGACCTCTACAGCTGTGTACGCAGAGGGTTTTGGGTGATAAAGGGAATCTGCAGCTGTGTGCGCGGCTTTAAGGACTTGAAGGGATCTGCAGCTGAGTGCGCAGATCAGAACTGTGGTTTTTGTAAAGAGTTGAATAAAACACAGTTATGTGGACGTAACCCCTAAACTGGGGGTGAACCACGTTATATCGTGTGTTGTGGTTTTTGTTGTGTTGTTGTTATGTTCCTTTATGCATTGATAAATATATATCTGATAAGTAAGATCACTGCTAAATACTAACTTTGCTGGAATTCCCAGTAAAGGGTTAAGCAAGCCACTGTTTGTTTATCTAACCAAGAAGCTAAATAAGTAACTATTAAAGCTTTGCATTTTATGATTATAATTGTTAGAAGCTAAGGTACAGTAATATCCCTCTTCTGCATGTAGAAACCTGATTCTGCGGCACCCCATAGCTGTTTCGGGTGAGACTGCAACCTGTTCGCGGGTTGTTGCCAAAAGGGCCAACACTGTGGGTCTTTTGTTGGTGCGAAGTTAATGGTATAAAGCTCGGGTCTGCCCTATAGCCCAACAAATTGGTTCCGTTGCTGGTTGAACTTAGTATCTGCTCAAGAGGGGTTTACGTCGTACCTCGAGGGCTATGTTCTGGAGACCCTCTGTGAAGGAAATCGGTGATTGGCTTGATGAGACTTATCTGAAATTCGTTGAGCAAGAGAACAAAGATCTGCGTCATAGTGCAAACAACTTTTTACAAAGGTATGTTTTTTGTGATGTTTATGAAATTTTCTTTGGTAGTATCCACATAGAGTTGCACCAGTGGTTATCCAGGTTAACAGAGAGAAGGACGAACTTCCAAGAACGTCAGTTTCCTGATTGGACCCCCGCAAGAATTAATCTACTAAAAAGGGTGAACAACGAGATATCCCGCGTTTTTGATTTCTGGACAACACGAACCCTTGAAGCATTTGTGACGGAGTTCGCCATCGACACGAGTACTTCCTTTAGTGAAGCCGAGCGACAGTTTTTCAAAGGACCAAGGGGTAAGTTTTTGAATTCATTTAGTTTGCGAATTAAAATGCTATTAGCTGAAAAAGGTATATTGCTAATTGAATCAGGCTGTTAGATTTAGTATTACTAACCTATGTTTGCAAGTGAAAATACCTTCGGCGAGCAAAGCGGTTTGCTTCGAAGTGGAAAAAGGTACAAGAGAGATTTTATATCCTATTCCCAGGGTCAGCATACCAAGTATTCCCCTGTAAATCCCGCAGAGCCAGAACCCGAAGAAACCCCTTCTGTTGGAAACCCTCCAGTAACCCCGTAGCACAGACCCGTTATCCCTAAGAAGCCGTCACAATATGAAAGTAACCCTAGCTCGAGTATTCCTGTCGCATGACAGTCTACCCCAGTAAGTTCCCCCCTGCCTACTTCCAGTCCCCCTCCCTCTAGATCCACTATGGCCCACATGCATGATGACATTAAGCTCCCTGTTTTCAAAGGAACTGGATCAGAGGATCCAGAACAGTTCTAGTTTTTATGTGAAGCAGTGTGGACTGCTAAGAACATTACGGATCAAGATACAAAAAGAGCGCAGATGGTTACTTCTTTTAGAGACTGCACTCTGACCTGGTTCATGAAGTTTTCCAGCACTCAGAACCATGCATTGGCTGATATAAAAGCAGCAATGATAAAGGAATTTAAGAAGCCGAAATCAGAGTCGCAGTGTATCACTGAGTTGAAAGAGATTCAGCAGAGGCACGGCGAGTCAGTGTGGGACTTTGATCAAAGATTCAAAGTTCTGCTAGACCAAGTCAGTTTCACCATTAGACCTGCGCAGCACAAGGAATGGTTCATTTCAGTGTTGCTACCGCATATCAGAACTCCACTCATGCAACAGAAGGTTGCTAACCAGCAGGAGGCTCTGGAAATCGTGATGAAGCTTGAAACCGCTCCTGTCGAAGACAATTCTGGTATTGCTCAAATCCAAGCGCAGTTGGCAGCGATGGCTCTGGAGCTTCGCGATATGAATAGAGGAAAAACCGGTCGTGAAGAGGTTTGGTGTACACAATTCTGGACAAAAGGTCATGCCAAGGAACAATGTCATGTGGTCAGAAATTACCTGAATACTGGTGCGCCAAACCTGTTTAACCCACAAATCCTATATTGTGAGCTCTGCAGAACAATAGGACAGCATCGACCTGAAGACTGCTACCTGCTACAGAGGTATGGGAAAGTACCTAAGAACCCCTATTGTAAATTCTATAAGTCCATAGGACATAATGAAGATGAGTGTCACAGTTATGACCTCATGAGAGAACGCACCTACGACACCTATCGGGTACAAAATGAGGGACAGAGCAATGATGGCTATGGTTACCGCGGTGGTGCATCAGGTAGAGGTGCTTTTGGAGGTTGTGGGCGAGGTGGTATGGCCAGAAGAGGAAGAGGCCAGGTTGTGTGTTACAACTGTAACCAGGTTGGGCATCTAGAGAGAGACTATCGGAACCCAACTATGACATGTCAGTATTGCCGAACGGTAGATCATGTGATCGAGTAGTGCCCGCAGTTGATAGCGAAGATTTAGGAAAGAAATATTGCCCCTACTCAGAATATTCAGATGATTTCCATTGAGAAAAGACCCACCCCAGCCATTAATGTTGTTACCAAGAGTGGAGCTACGACGGAAGTGCAGAACAAGGAGAAACAGCCTGCCGAAACTTGGGTTCAACAGGCCCCAGAAAAACCCCAGCATTTGATATCGAAAGAGAAAAAGAGAAATTCATGGAAGCCAGGAGAGATTTTGCTACTCTTAGCACATCGGTAGCACCTGCGCAAGAAGCTTCGACAGACAAAGTAAGTACACTATCCTCCTTTTTACAGAGTTGTCTGAAGCTCTTAAGAAATCAGAATGCTTTGAGTTGCAGAAATTTATTGCTTCCTACAAACCTCAGCAAAGTTTTGGTCAAGCAAAAGCTGTTAATAGAGTCAAGAGAACTGGTAGGGAAATGAGATTGAATGCTCAGATAGGAGAGTATGATATGACTGATGTTATCTTGGACCTAGGATCAGAGGTAAATGTCTTAACTAAGCAAACCTAGGACCAAATGGGAAACCCTACCCTTGATTGGTCCCCTAGACAGTTGAGATTAGCCAATCAGCAGAAGATTATGCCCCTAGGAACACTCCCTAGTGTATCAGTAGATATTGACGGAGTCAATACCTCAGCAGACTTTGAGGTAATTGAAATCATTGATGACAGCAACCCCTATCCAGCACTACTAGGCATTGAATGGGAAATAGATAATGATGCAGTAATCAACCTGAAGAAGAGACAGATGACTTTCGAAGGAAAAGAACTGAGATTTATAGTCCCATTGGATCCTTCTCAAGGAGAGAGATACACAGATCCAGTAAGATATGAAGACCAAGATGTTTTGGACCACATCTATAATATCACAGCTAAGGAAGAAGATTATGTTGATCCTACTACCGAAGGTATCATGGATTGGCAGTGTGATAGCTCCTGCATGACGGATTCAGATGATGGGTTAGAAAACTGGCAGAACAGACTTTATGAGCTGCATGGACATAGATGTGCCAAAATTACCAAGTCTCTCAGATGGTTTGGATCACAGACACGAACTTTACCTATTCTTGATGGTTCGACAGACCTAGAACAGTTTATTGTGCAACTCTCAGAACAGGTACCAGACTCACAGAAAATGGAGACTCTGGATTCAGCATTTAGAGCCACAACAGCTAGATGGTGGCATGGTCACAACAAGTACATTCCTAGTTGGGAGGCTTGTCAGAAGTTCCTTTGCCTGAGATTTATGGATCAGCCCCAGGAAGTGCAAAGTGGGTTTGATGGAAAGACTAGCCCTCAGGAACAGTTGGCACAGTGCTCCGAAGCGTGGCAACATGTACCTCAGGAAGAATGGGTACATAAGTTTGTGCATACTCTAGAACCAATAGCAAAAAACTGGTACGCGGCGGCTGAGCTTCGACAGGATACTGTAAGTTGGAATTGTCTTGTTGATAGTTTTGTGCTTACCTTTTCTACTAATGAAGTTTTTTCAGCTTTAGATGCAGCTATCAGGTTGGTCCATACTAAGGTATTTGATGATCAAGAAGTAGTAAAATACCAGCCTGATTGGAAAGAACAAGAAGCTCATGCAGTCGAATATTATAAGCTCGCAAATGACGAGGATGACGATCCGCACAATCATGGTATTCCTGAGTCCAAAGGACACTGCGACGTACACAGACCAACAGTCGAAGCCCCTGAAGTGACTCAGCCCCTGAAGACGCGGACAGTCAACATTGGATCGGAAGACCAACCTAAGTATGCTACCAGTCATTAGAGGAAATTTGGGGTCTAAAATGGGCCTTACAAGAAAACATGCTAAATTAAATTTTTGTGAGTTGAAATTCAAGAACCAATAGAATTTCAATAAAATAAGTCAACCATAATGGTTGAATTGACATATTTGTCATTAAAAAAACTACTTTTTTCTTCGTATTTTCGACATATCTCATTGTGTTTTTACTAAAATTTCGATCGGGAGATCTTGTTGGATGCGGAATTTGATTCCGCATCCAACAAGTACCCACACTACATACTTTTGATAGACCCCGCTACCCCAAAAAGAAGAAATACCTGAAAAATGTGATGATGATGTCATCATCACATTTTTCAGGTATTTCTTGTTTTTGGGGTACCGAGGTCTATCAAAAGTATGTAGTGTGGGTACTCGTTGGATGCAAAATCAAATTCCGCATCCAACGAGCTCTCCCGATCGAAATTTGAGTAAAAACACAATGAGATATGTCGAAAATACGAACACAAAAAGTAGTTTTTTTCTTTCTTCCTCCAAAATTAATCAATATTATTTTATTATTTTAACTATTATTTTATTATTTTCCTTAGGAGGCCCATTTTAGACCCCAAAATTCCTCTAATGGGAGATTATTGGGATGAGGAAATGGTAAGCAAAGCAACCCAACTTCTCCAGAAATACCAGGACTTATGTCTGATGAAGTTCCTTGAAATAAAAGGAATCATTGAAGTTGTGGATGACATTTTGTGTGGGTAGAAGATCAAATCCATGTCGCAGACGGTGTCCAGAGGTGTCGGATATCCTTATTAGGGCGCAGCTACAGCTACTGCTTGTGCCGAAGAAGGAAAGGTCTGTCGGAACTTAAAAATGACCGTTAGAAGAAATCAAATTTGGCGGCACCGGTACGTTCTCTGTATTAACTGCCTGTATTAATGCGATCTTGGAAAATATGCCACCGTTTGGACAAGTTCACTGTCAGATTGGGTGCCATCAATGCATAGTTATGACAGATTTCATGGATAGATTCTATAAGAAGACACCCACACCCACGGTGTTTGCATTCTACAATTTCTTGAGTTTTACACTTGCATCCATGTCAGCTGATAGTGAGATTCAGAATTTAGTGAGAGAATTTGAACAGGAGGGTCTACCGCACCTTTTAAGCCACCCACCTGCATCTGCAACCCATGAAGAGACTCCCCTAGCATCGACCCAGCCAATGCAGACACGCTCTACCAGAAAAAAATTTAAACCTGAAGTTCGTTCGAAGCAGAACGAAGACAGACACCAGCAGTCAGGGAAGACACCAGAGGATCCCTAGATGAATCCATCCGGCTCAGAAGAGGTCTCGTTTGAAGAAGATGAGAACATTGCACCGCAGCGTCCACCGTATCTTCCGCCAGTTCGACCAGGAGTCCAGCTCCCTTAGCAAACGAAGAAGTTCACATTACACACCCCTTCGCTGCCACCGGGTGTGCAGCTGGTCGGGACAATGACAGGGAAAATAGACCGGCTCAAGTATGCCGACCACGATACAAATGATCATGGGAAATTTCCACAGTTCGCACCTGGGACATACTTACACTCTGTCCTCTATCAGGAGACTAGTGCGACATTATTAGAATTAAAACACTGGGCTACTGGCTTGGACAAACCTGGTTTGTTGAAGATGCTCGATGTGCCCCACTTCGGACACAGCACACGGGTAACCGTGGTGGTCAAACAATTACTAGCATTGGTACACGATGGGTACCTATGGATAGGAAACCAAAAAATCGCTATTAATGGAGAACTCATTCACCAGATTACGGGCCTGCCGAAGGAAGGACCTGACCCTATCATTGAGTTTTTGCGAAAGCATGAAGATATGAAGCTAGCTCATACCATGAAAGAATGATTTGGGCTGACGAAAGGGAAGTGAGGGTATCAAACCTCGGTCATTCAGCATCACAACATCTGCTTTGTCGCTGAACTCTTGGCCTGCAAATTGATGAGGAAGTGCAGACCATATGAAGTGCCTGCCCTGATCGTAAGTATTTCTGTGAACTGTGCGGAAGGCTACATTTACAACTGGGCAGCATACATCACTAAGGAATTTCTTGAAGATGCCCGCGACGCATAGGAAAAAGGTAGACCCTTTCACTATTCATGGCTGATCGTACTTATTGCCTTGATCGGGTGGAAAGATCCCATCGAGGTGCATTTTATTGATGTACCTCCAAGCATGTCAGGTGCAGCAAGGTACGCTGGGTGTCGCAGGACAAAGCATCCCAGTAGATGACGAACACTGTGTTTTCCTTTTACCCCATGAGTATCTCGTATGAGATTGTCAAGACCCCGCGGATCAGTAATGAGCTATTCCCTCAATATGAGGGAGTGGCCAATTTCAGGGCCGGCATGCACAATGTCTTTATCCAGGCCTGTGCAGATCAGAAGAAGGCATGCTGGAAGTTGCCATATGTGGTGACCAAAGACGACATCCTCGTGGTAATTCAGCAGTGGCCGGCTGAATGGTTGAAGAATGAAGGAACAAATCCCAACATCCCAATCCCTTCGGTCACCAATGTGGGCGCTGGTCCTAGTCAAACGCAGCAGCAAGATCTCCCAGAGGACAGTGAAGAGAAAACTGAGTCACAGCAGAGTGAAACTGACCAGGGTGGAGATGGCGGAGATGAAGGAGAAGAAGAGGAGGACTCGGTCAAAACTATCTCAGACCCTAATTGGCCAGTTAAGCGCAAGACACCAGAGGCCGAAGAAGTGACCAAACTTCAGTCCTGCAAGAAAATGAAAGCATCGAAAGACAAAAATATCGATGAAGAGCCTACCCTGACTAGTGAAGAGCTTCATCAGGCTCTATCGAAATCCATAGACGTTCTCACCAAGAAATGGTTAGAATTTGCAGACATGCATCTTGATGCCATCACCAGTGTAACAAAGCAAATCTCAGAGCTGAAGCAGTTAGCAGAAAAATCAGCGACGGGTGCTGCAGGAAGTAGTGCCCCAGTACCTGCGCAGCCAGACACAAGACAATGGCCGGTTAGAGAACACTGGGGACAAGTCTCAAGTTTCCCGCTCATCATAACCGACGCAACATCTCGCGCGCAGATGAGCATGATAGTTGGAATAGATTACACTAAGATGTCCATGACAGAATTACATCTCTGTCAGTCAGCCATCGCGAAGGAAATCCATGTCCGAGACCGCCACTCACAAATACTGTTGGAAAATACCAGGAAGCAGAACGACAGCCTCACAGGACAGTTGGAGGAAACGGAGCAGAGAAAGAGCGACGCAGAACGTAAGCAGGTCACATTGGCATGAGTATTGGAGGAGGCATGTTGAAGTCTTCCTGACTTCGACATCTAGAATGAGGAAGAACCAGAGTGAAGAATCACCAAACTAAAAGACCACGCACAATAGTCTCGCAGTGAAATAGAGAAGCTCAAAGCAGAACATGAGGCTCAAATTTTGGAGCTTCAACTCCACATCACCCCGGAGAGCCCACCAGAGGTCAGGGAGCAACGCCGAGCAGACATTCAGGCCTCCGCAGCAAAAATCTCAGATACTGTGAGCAGTGCAGCAAAGCTGCTAGAAGACAGTGTTGAGGCCTGGACCACCCTGCAGGAACATCCAGAAGTCGGACAGCTACAAGAAACCATCAGGCAGCGACAGACAGAGTTGGATACAGTAAAAGTCGAAATTAAGACTCTGCCGTCGATGGAGAAAATGCTCAAGGTAAAGCGAAGCAATGAACTCCAGCAGGAAATTGAGTCGTGCAGAGCAAAAGAAACAGAAGTGGAAAATTCTATGCAGCCACTTATTAGTGAATCTTTCGAATTGAGTACTGCTATGGACACCCAACTCAAAGTTTTGAAGGAATATGATGCATTTGCGCAGAACAAGACCAGCGAAGCATCAGCTGCAGTATTGCAGGAGTTGTTCGAAAAGGAGCAAGCAGCCGACAAAATCATGCGTGGTCTCAACAAGCAGTTCGCTATCTTCGCTGACAAATTTCGTCTACCAGAAGAGCAACAAAGTGTCCTGGGACGGGCCACTAGTAAGTCTTAGGGGCATGTTGGGGCGCACACCTTAACGGTCCCTAATTGTGGTAACTCCACAGTTTTTGTCGGAGTTTGTAAGCGGAGTTACGACTCAAAATAGTATTAGGAGTGTCGGGGTTGAGTCAAAGTCCTCTTTTTGTAATAAACCCATGGTTTAAGTACAGGGTTTAGGGTTCGGGGTGCCCATGGTTTAAGCCCATGGTTTTGTAATAAGTGCACTATAAATAAGCACTCTTGTAAAGAATTCAGTTCAGGATTTTGATGTAAGATGAATTGATGCGAAGCTATGGATTGTTTTGTAAGAAGGTTAAGTCCCAGCTATGTGCATGGACGACCTCTGCAGCTATGTGTGCAGAGGATTTTGGGTGATAAAGGGAATTTTCAGCTGTGTGTGCGGCTTTAAGGACTTGAAGGGATCTACAGCTGAGTGCACAGATCAGAACTGTCATTTTTGTAAAGAGTTGAATAAAACACAGTTCTATGGACGTAACCCCTAAACTGGGGGTGAACCACATTATATCGTGTGTTGTGGTTTTTTTTATGTTGTTGTTATGTTCCTTTATGCATTGATAAATATATATATGATAAGTAAGATCACTGCTAAATACTAACTTCACTGGAATTCCCAGTAAAGGGTTAAGCAAGGCACTGTTTGTTTATCTAACCGTGAAGCTAAATAAGTAACTATTAAAGCTCTGCATTTTATGATTATAATTGTTAGAAGCTACGGTACAGTAATATCCCTCTTCTGCTTGCAGAAACCTGATTCTGCGGCACCCCATAGCTGTTTCGGGTGAGACTGCAACCTGTTCGCGGGTTGTTGCCGAAAGGGCCAACACTGTGGGTCTTTTGTTGGTGCAAAGTTAATGGTATAAAGCCCGGGTCTGCCCTATAGCTCAACAAATCCATAAATTAGTGCATATCTCATTTTCTTCCCAAACAGCAAGCCAATATCCCAAGGAAATCTTGCTTTCCTTGGTTCCTTTTTCACCGTTTTAGCTAGTTTTAACTTAGTTTTTTTTGGTTTAAAGTAGGCTGACCCAAAGGTACTTTTATAGTTATTTTGGGAATATTTCATTCTAACATGCTCTCTATATTTTAGCAGGAATAAAATAAATAAGAGAATTTGCTGCTTGAAAGTGGCTTTGGGATCGTTCAAATCATGCCAGGGGGCTCCCCTTTGATTGTAAATTTTAAATTTTGGGAAAGTTGTAAGATCTTGGTTTCATCATATATAAGAACCGAGAGGATTCATATCATTTTACTGATATTTTAACAACATATAATACTAAAAATTCTCCGAATAGGCTCTTTCGAGCCCATTCCCCATCCCCCTTGGGGGGATTCATGCCTTTTTGTTATTTTTCGCAGTGTCTTATTTCCGTTCGCTTTAGATTAGTTTCATTCATGTAGAACAACATGATTTGATTACTTTATCATATATTCCACATTTCAGTATCAAAGTAACTTGAATACTTACCCCACTACTTCTCGATTGACCCGCGAGGGGAAAGAGATGCGTGGTAGGAATAATTAGAAAACTTGTGATTTGTTTCTGCTTGTTGCTTATCATTAATTTCTGTAAGTAATTTTTCTAAAATCAACCCTCTCCTTGATTCCCTGATTGAGGTCCACTTGGACCAAAAGAGGTTCCTGGAGGGTTTTTCTTTCTAAGAAAACACATCGTTTAAAAGTCACTAAAATTGACAAGACTCAGTGTGTATGCTCTGTACTTGGATGTGGTTCATCCGATCAGTCAAGCTGCATCAAAAGCAATGTGAGTGACTATTTTAATTAATCTTCACCTTCCCCAATCAACCACCATCAGGACAAAATCCCACCCCTTGATCAAACCATAAGCGGTGGCAAAATACCCAAAGGAAGCGAGAACTCCTGAAAAGTGACCTCGAGGCACCGATATCTGTTACACCTTTGGGTGCATTATGAACAACAGTCTCAAAGACTCCGTTCATCCCACATATTCCTTGCGGTTAGTTGTGAAGGTTTAGTTTTGGACATACTCCAAGAACTAGGGTATATCTGGAGTCCCCCCCTTTGCCTAATTTTAATCAACTCATATTTCACATTAACTTAAAACGTACCAAGAGGCAATTGGAAAACATTCACTCCAAGGACATGCAAGTACATTGATTATTTTATGACTCCATTTTAAGGAACTAGCTATTTTCTTTCTCTCTCTCTCTCTCTCTATATATATATATATATATATATTGTGTCTCAGCATTATGCTTTCGTGCGCTCATTTTTTATCTTGTCATCTATGGTTGTTTATGGTTAAATTTCAAACTCCTAAGTAACTCATTTAGTTTAACATGACCATACTAAATAATTTTTCCTTAGTAACTTAATAAGTTCTACCCTGCTTGGCCTCGTTAGGATTTGAGCCTAAACGGAGGAGTCAAGAAAAAGGTGATAGCCTTGACTCGAGACTTTCCCCCAAGGACACACCGAGTGGCTTGAGGATTTCTGCCATGTCCCCCCCCCTATGTGTCTGAAAGGTAGAAACACTTTTTTGGCGCCGTTGCTGGGGATAAATATTTTTACTCTCGAGTACAACTTAGCTTAACTTTTTTCTAAAACACTAAAAAGATAAAAAATTTGATTGGTCTTGTCTTTAAAAAAAAACATAAAAATTAAAACTCGATCCATTTGGTGACTCCACTGTCTAACATCCCTCCAAGAATTTATACCCAAAGAAACCACTATCAATTATTCAATCCTCTCCCTGATCTTGAAAGGTTTATTAGGGAAATATTGAATAGGCAGACTTCTCGTAGAAACCTTGAAGATTTAGGAGACCAATCCCTCTCAGATATCCATCACTTATTTGTAGAGAGTCATGTTCACCAATCTCAATAAATGACAGGATTATTCAAACCCCTTGACTTTTCTCAGATAGTAGGTTCTCCCCATGCCATTCCAAAAGATGCTATCAAGAAGCTCCCCATATTTCAGGGAAATAATGCCATCACTACCAAGTATCACCTTCGAAAGTTTGAAAAGAACCTGGTTAGTTATTGTAATGATGCTTCCCATGACCATGACGATGTCAAAATGAAGCTCTTTGCTTTATCCCTAGAATATGATGCTGAAGAGTGGTACCTCGACCTAGATGATGATTCATATAAAACTCTTAGTGAATTCCAAGATGGTTTTAGCTAGAAATGGAGAGAAAAGAAGGAGCCAAGACATCTGCTTGCTTCCCTTTATAGCATAAAGAATATGGAGAATGAAACCATGGATTAATTTAACACTAAATTCAGGCGTGTGGTTGTGGACCTTCCTAGAGACATCAAGCCAAAAAATGCCTCTATCCTCATATCCTACATTGAATCCTTCACCGGTGACTTAAGGTACACGTTGAGAGATAAAGAACTGACTGTTTTGAAAACTGCTCAGGAATTGGCCGAGAAAATAGAAAAGAATATTCAATCTTTAGGCAAGTCCAACATTCCAGGTTACACTAGGGGAAACACTTCCTACAACAAAGAGAAGGGTAAATCTGTTGAATCGTAAGAAAAGGGAACTTGTAAAGATCCCATGGAAAAGGTGACGGACATGATAAAAAACTTGGTTGCTAGTCAAAACCAACTAATGGCCAATCATTCTTCACAATTGAATCATATGCAAAATAGAATAATAACAATGGAAAGGAATAACGGACCTAGGAACTTTAAACCCAAGCAGAATCAGATGTATCAAAAGAAATTTCCTCAGCAAGAGCTTAGGATTCCAAACCAGTTAGACTCAGCTAACATGGTAGAAGAAGTAATCCCATGTTGTAGACCCTGTGAACAATTCCACCAAGAAAGCACTTGTTATGTTGCAAATAAAGTCATGGAACATGGAATTCTAAAGTTCAGTAGTTATGAAATAACTTCAAGCAAGCTTGATCATGTATACATGGTAGGCTAGGCCTACCCTTTGTCACCAACTAAACACTACAAACCTAAGGATGAAACCATTGTAGAATCTTATAGTGAAACTTATGATGAAAACCATAATGTGCATGATGGGACTCCTACGTGTTCTCCATATAATGATGACAGCCTGGAAGGTTTACTGCCTTATCACCATTTCTCTAAAGAAGATGAGTATGAAAATGAGGAAAAGTATAACTTGGAGCATGATACAAGTGATGAAGACTCCCTTATCTCCGACAAAGATGTTGATGAGGAGTCTTGGACATTCATGGAAAATCCAGTCTATGACATGAATAAAGAGGAAAATAATGAACCAGAAACTTTTGATGGTTTTGTTGGTTCTCTTATCTATGGCATATCTAAAGGAGAGATCATGGACCATGTGGCCTTGGTAAAATTTGATATGGAGAAGGAGCATGCAGTTTATCCATATGATCAATCTGAGGCATATATCCATATCAGTAATGAAGACAAAGAGAACTTGATATCAACAATGGGGAATCCATCACATCTAACATAGATGGTGATGATGAATATTGGGATTTTTGTGGATATCTTATTAATAATCCTATCTATGCTATATCCAGCAAGGGAAGTGTCTATTTAGAAATTTGTGGAAGTACAATTTACTATACTTCCATAGAGGGAAGCATGGATCTGGAGACCTGGGAAAATCCTAGTATAGAAGAGCAGCATTCAAAACTATTATATGGTCATTCAGAGTCATATCATGCAGAGCCGCACAAAGGTACACATAATGAAGACATTTAGAAGCAGTGTTGTGAAAAGACAAATATGATGCAGTCAGTAGAATATTAGTCTTAACTATCATCTTCACATATAGAGTTTCCTTATGATTTGGAGACGCTTGGGGCTTATACAATGAGTTATCATCCGCTAAGCCTTAATGATAAGTACGATGGTGTAGTCAATCTTCCTCATCATTCCAATTTGTATATCAACCCTATCCAGTCATGGATAGAAGCAGCCTGTGCAATCACCTACTAGTTTGGGAAGAAGTTTGACGACATTATTCATGCCTATGATTTCCCATCCATCCCGACCTTTCCAGATCATCACGTAGGTTTGAATTTTCTGAATAAAGTATCCTTATTTTTGTTGGTAACCAAAGACAAGGAATTTTTTTATGTTAATAAAATGCTTAGGTGGTTACATTGGATTTCTGATTACACTTAATCCTTTTTATATCATGCTTAGGGTAGGAAAATAAGCTCCTTGAAAAAGAGAATTTACTTTCCCCATTTTTGTTTTGTACTTAGCTATAATACAACTTTTCTTTCATTAGTTAGTTACATTTATTTTGTTTAAATAAATCAGCTTAATGGTTCATTTGGTTTTTATATAAAGTTTGTGCTACTGAGGTTTTCTTTTCAAGTTGAGATGTTTTTACAAGGTGTATAAACCAAATATTTTGGTGTTCTCATATCCTCTCCTTAGCATATGACCAGATCAAGCACACGTCCCACAGTTGGAGCCAGATGTTACCACCTAAGTTTTACTTAGTGGTTTTTTATCAAGTGAGCGGGGTGAACCAGACAAAGATGATTTGTTCGAACTTCAGAAGAACTTCCAAATTGCTTTTGGGAAGTGCTTGTTGTACTATATCACATGTTCATACCCCGTGGGGGAGTTGTAATAAAATTTTCTTGCATAATAGTGTCTATAAAATACTCGGTCTCGTAGACTTTATTTGTCAATCCGATCATCCCAGGGTGTTTTTTCCCTTGGTTATTATTGGTTGTTGAATAAACGACTGATAATTTTTTAGTTTTTCACTCAATACCTCCAAAGTTGGGGTGGTCGGCTTGGCATTTAGGACTATTGAGGTTATTAGAGTCTATGTGTCAATGTATAAACATGATAGGAATCATGGTCAAGTCATATTAACATGTCTAAGTCCCCCTAGGTTTTAATTTTTTTTAATTTTTAAAGTTTTTTTTAATTTTAATTTTTCCACAAAACTTAGGCTATTTTTTAACAGTCTAATTGGAAAATTTGGTTTTGTAATGAAAGTGCGCTCGGAAATCAATTTCAGTCATGGGGGTGCTCATTTTCAAGCTTGAAGAACCATGTAAACCCATAGACCCACTTTTTCTAAGTTTTGAGTGATTTTTCCATCACTCAGGTCAAAAATTCCTAAAAATCAAATATTGATTATCTAATTGATAAATTAATTAAATAATGGAGAAAACCCCAAATCCTAAATCATTGGGATTTGCTCTGATTTGACTGAAATCAATCTCATCGGCTTGGTATTGACTAGATATAACAATTACTTAACTGAAGGAGGTGATCTGGCTTGATCTGGGAGTGCACCACAGCATGCAATCTTGGGAATTGTGCCCTCTCTCTCTCCTCCACACGTGTGGGCCAATCTGATTGAGTTTTGGTGGATGCTTCAGTTAGCAGGTTGATGTGGTAGACAGATCAGCTCTCCAATTAATAGTTGCACTCAATGAGACTCATATCAGGCTCAGTTAGACATAGATCAGGCCCAGATTCACTCGACATGCAGCTGCAGTCTCTCTCTCTCCTCGGGATTTGCGCCCCCCTTGGGCTAGATATCCTGTTTTTGCTATAAATAAAGCAGTCGTTTCCTCTTCCAAGCTACTTAGAACTAGGATTGAGATGTTGTTGCTATTTTATTCTTGTTATTGTTCATTTGAACTAAAGAGAAGTTTTGGAGGCAAGTCGATGTCATGTTATTGTGTGTGTGGAAGAGCATTGCCATGTTTTACTGAGGTAACCTGTATCTATGTTCATAATTTGCTGATTGTTTGTGGATTCATTGCAAAAGATTGATAATAAGATTATTATGATCTTGATAGGAAAGGATTTTGTTAATAATTTTATTGGCCATCTTTCCTTTTGATGCATGTTTAGAGATCGAGATTCAATATGTTTTATAAGTTTATATGCATGTTATTATGAAATCTCTATTTATGTATTAACCGGACCTCACAAGCATTTTGGACAGTCTTTGAATTCAGTTGTAGGTTCCTAGCTTGGAGAGGGTGCCGATACATATTTCTTCCTCACTTTATCCAAAACTTTCTCAAAGGCATAGTCCCTCGACATTCCACCGGAAAGCTCCACGGTTGATCTTCAAGGCTTCCAACACTCTTTCTCTCTCTTCCTCCTTATAAAAATCCAAATCTTACCTGGTTACTTTGGTTACAAGATTTGTTATTATTTATATCTTTCATATTAAATTAAAACTTACATATATATTTTATTTCAAAGCTCATAATCTAGATCTTATTTCTAAAAGGTCTCATTAAGCATTCTAGATCTAGTTCAGGGAAATCGTCTGTTTTGCATGGCAATTTAAAAGAAAATCCATACGTTTCATGTGTTAGATTTTTGTTTCTGTTTTAAAAAGATTAAATCTATCAATCATTGTATATCTCATTGGCTTCCCAAACAGCAATCCAATATCCCAAGGAAAGCTTGCTTTCCTTTGTTCCTTTTTCACCGTTTTAGCTAGTTTTAACTCAGTTTTGTTTGTTTTAAAGTAGGCTGACCCAAAGGTACTTTCAAAGTGCTTTTGGGAATATTTCATTCTAACATGCTCACTGTATTTCATCAGTCCTAACAGAAATAAGAGAAGCTTCTGTTCGAAAGTGGCTTTGGGATCGTTCAAATCCCCCCAGGGGGCTCCCCTTTGACTGTAAATTTTAAATTTTGAGAAAGTTGTAAGATATTGGTTTCATACTATATAATAACCAAGAGGATTCAGATCATTTTACTGATATTTTAATAGCAGATAATTAAATTTTTCTCCGAATAGGCTCTTTCGAGCCCATTACCCATCCCCCTTGGGGGGACTCACGCCTTTTTGTTATTTTTTGCATTGTCTTATTTCTGTTCACTTTAGATTAGTTTAATTCAAGCAGGACAAAATGATTTGATTAATTTATCATATATTCCACATTTTAATATCAAAGTAACTTGAATACTTACCGTACGACTTCCCGATTGACCCGCAAGGGGAAAGAGATGCGTGGTAGGAATAATTAGAAAAATTGTGATTCGTTTCTACTTTCTGCTTATGATTAATTTATGTAAGTAATTTTTCTAAAATCAACCCCCTCCTTGATTCCCCAATTGAGTTCCACTTGGACCGAGAGAGGTTCCTGGAGGGTTTTTCTTTCTAAGAAAACACATCCTTTAAGAATCACTAAAATTGACAAGAATCCAGTGTGTATGCTCTGTACTTGGCTGCGGTTCATCCGATAAGTCAAGATGCATCAAAAACAATGTGAGTGACTAGGTTAATTAGTCTTCACCTTCCCCAATCAACCACCATCAGGTGAAAATACAATTCCTCGATCAGGTGGCAAAATACCCAAAGGAAGTGGGAACTCATAAAAAGTGACCTCGAGGCACCGATCTCTATTACAGGATTTGGGTGCATTATGAACAACCATCTCAGAGACTCCATTCATCCCACATATTCCTTGTGGGTAGCCATGAAGGTTTAGTTTTGTACATACTCCAAGTACTCTCGGGTATATCTGGAGTCCCCCCTCACCTAATTTTAATCAACTCATATTTCACATTAACTTAAAATGTACCAAGAGGAAAACACAAAACATTCACTCCAAGCACATGCAAGTACATTGATTATTTTATCACTCCATTTTAAGGAACTGGATATTTTCTTTCTTTCTCTCTCTCTCTCTCTCTATATATATATATATATATTGTCTCAGCATTGTTCTTTCGTGCGCTCATTTTTTATCTTGTCATCTATGGTTGTTTATGGTTAAATTTCAAACTCCTAAGTAACTCATTCAGTTTAACATCACCATACTAAATAATTTTTCCTTAGTAACTTAATAGGGTCTACCCCACTTGGCTTCGTTAGGAGTTGAGCCTAAACAGAGGAGTCAAGAACAAGGTGACAACCTTGACTCGAAAATTTCCCCCAAGGACACACCAAGATTTCTGCTACGTCCCCCCCCTAGGTGTGTGAAAGGTGGAAACAAGGATATTCCTGAGAAACACTAAATATACCAAGGATTTATCACCTAATTGCACCTAATTGTTTTTGTTTAGTAGTCTTGGAGAATTGACTCACAATGAACTATTCCAAGACTCTAAATCCTAATCTTGTTGGTGAACCCTATAAAAGAGAAATGTGTAGTTCATTTTAATTAAGCGTTGATTTTAATGGCTGTAATTACTCAGAGGGAAATGTCCATGCAACTAATGATATTGGGACTCATAAGTGAAATAAATGTGCACACCTAAGGGTTTTTCTTTTCCAGAGTTCTATCCACCCAGATGCCTTGAAATTTATCCCTAACTTCGATTTTGGGGAGGAGATCAATCTAGGCCTAGGCTCGCTGAAAAATTCCTCTTCTGTGAAAAGCCCTAATTTCTGGCAGCAGTGTCGGGTCCAAAACTGAAAAACCTCAGAATTGGATTCTGCTTCGACAAAAAGATGCACCCTAAGGGGGAAAGTTATTCCACCTTACTTTTTCTGAAAATCTATGGAGGAAGATCCACAAACTAGGAAGCCCTAGTTCTCGCAGCTGCACAGTGTCTTCTTCTCAGGTTAGCTCTGATACCATGTTAGTTTTTCAACATTAAGCTAGCATTATTAGGATCTTTAACTGATAGAATAACAAGCACAACAATCAAACACAAGAGACAATGAACACAGTGTTTTTCCTTGGGGAAACCATAAAGGAGAAAACCCCATAACTTCCTCAGAGATAGAATCAGCACCAAAATAGAAAATCCCAAAACAATAAGTGATCTCCAACAGCAGTATCCTTCTTCTTATCTATCCCTAGTGTCTTCTCCTTCCTTAGCTATGCGCTACACTTGAGTGTGTATGAGTTGTGTGTTAAATAGAGACTCCAGCTCTCTATTTATACTAATCCCAGCATGACTAAAAGCCTACTAGGGCCAACCTCTACTAGGATATTTTAATAACCCTAGTGCCCTAGAACTTTGGGGACTTTAATCCTTAGACAAACGGAGGGTTACCCACTATGACTTGACATGACTTGTTTACATAATAGATCCTCCCGATCAGAACATTGGGGCATGACAACATGACTCAATTACATAATAGATACATCCTGGAATAAACATCGGGTTACAAGACATAAGATACATAGATGAATACATTTTGAAGTTACAAATACATCAACATATATATCAAGTTGTGATTGAATTTCATGAGTTTTTCTTTCCTTATTGATCTTTACGCCGAATCCCTTCTTTTGAGTTATAAGCCATATATCCCGATATTGTTGCAATCCTAGCCAAGCGAAGGCTTTTATATATCCTTCACAGCTTGATCACCCTTTACCGAGAGGATACCTTACCCAAGTGTCCTTATCCTGCATATTATTCCTTCCATTAAGCATAAGTATGTTCCACTGCTTGGAACTAGTTTGCTTGCCCACAACACTCATCTCCTCCTAGCTATACACTATAAACCACTTTTATTATTTTTCAATATTTTCAACCTCTGGAAAATTCCAAAAAATTAAAAAAAACATAAAAATCCGGACAAGAAATGATATTATCTTTGGCAACAGTCGAGTTGTGTCTCCTTCAAACAGAGCACTGTATATCACATTTGTTGGTTGGTTTATTAGTTTGACTTTAGGAGCTGTACTCATTACTTTGAGTTTATCTCCATCGACTGGTTATGCTTCCAGTCCCCATGGAGCCTTTGTTGATGCCTCCTGTGTCACAGAGATGTCCCAGTTTGCATATCGAGTCCATGCTTCCTACCTTTAGTCACCATTTACCTTATGCTCTTATTTGAAGGAAGTTGAAGCCTAAGTTGACCATTCCTCAGTTATATTGACTTTGCATGTCGTCCCTTACTAGTATTTTTATTGGTTCATGCACATATTATTCATTGATTTCTTCTACATTATACAACATTGTTGAGTACCTCATGTCTCCTTCCAGCGGATTCCATTCCATCGACTTTATATAATTTACCCTGGAATAGGAGTCTAGAGTCATTTGAGTGCCTTGAGACTTATAGTGATCAGTGGTAGGTTCTCTCGCCATTGGCAGTTTTGGGAATACATCAATGTCCCCTAATCAATGGATTGTTTCAAGTGTTCAACCTCAACACATCTATTCACACTTGTTAGATTGCACTCTGTACCTTGATTCCCATTTTCATTATCGGTGGGTTATCTCGTGTCTGTTAATGGTATACTTCAATGACCAGTAATCGGACGATGGAATACTATGTTTGAACTCGACACATGTATTCACATAGTAGGACATGTACTCGTAGCGGTTTGTGTAGAAGACATTCCAGCTTGGTGGCATGCCATATATGCTACCTTCTCAATTGTGCTAGTATTCATGAGATTTCAGCTCTCGTGATCTTCATTTCAGATTCTAGTGTATATCATATATCTTCATCCACTATGGATATCTTGATCCATTGTACATTGTATGTGGCAATGACAACACACTACACTTTGTATTTCATGCCTATTCATGGCCATTGTACTCTTATGCATCCGGGATTGCTATATATATTTGCAATCACATGCAGAGATTGATTATTGTATTGTACTGATGAATGGTTAGTTCTTCCACCTGGGTCTTCATTAGTCCACTTCTAGGATGGATTATATAATGTATTTCTGCCATCATGTTACCCCTGTGACCTCACACATTAGGGGGCATCTGTTATAGCTGGATTTAACACACCTAGTAGATCACACTTTTATGGCCTTCCATATCCCTATACAGATTCTTTTGACCCCATGGAATTATATTGTACTTTTATGTTCCACGATTATTTCCAAAAATCACCTGTTTATACCTATACATGACTTTTAAAGACATACTTGCATGTATATGCATCTTTTGACCTCAAAACCGGGTACATCGAGATGTGTGCATAAAGACAAATATTTTTGGAGTTTTACTCATATGAGTTCGAATATCTTTTCTCTTGGACTTACATATGCCTTAAGAATTCTTAGACTCAAACCTCCATTACCTCTTTGGAGTGCTATATATTGAGCCTCTGGGATACATTGAAGGAGGATAAATTGACGAGTAAGGAAACTATAGTCCATTGTTGCTTCAATTTTGCTTCTACTTGAGTCTGCATCCATTTGTCCCTTGGAGAACATAGTTTTCTTCCCAAGCTTGCCTTTGTTTTGTGATCTTTCTATCGAGAGATTGAGTATTGAAGTGGTGGAGTCCTAGGTGGAGGACTCTGTTTCCCTGGTTTGCAGAAGTGCCGACATATTTTGTCACTATTGTATCTCTGTTTTATTAATAGAAATATATTTTCCTGTCTAATACATGTGCATTTGAATATAAATATTGAATCCATGGATGTATTTACTTGCTTATACATGATTGATTATATATTCTATATTATCTCTAACAAATTTATATATATCATGCTTGCTTTGTTTGCTGGTGTTGAGAGCAAATTAGAATCGCAATTGCATTGGAAAATATCAACAAGGATCTACTTCGATCGTCTATAATAAGGTACGATTCTATATCCCTTAGTGTTATATTTGCTTATTACTCTTGCATATTGGAAAGCATTGATTTCTGGTGTCATACTATCTGTTGTGGTACCCCCAGGCCATAGTAAGTTTCTCTCCATAACACTTGTTGGAACATAATGACTTGCAAACAATAGAACCTGAAGACATCCATCCAGATGTTCAGGAGCCTCTTCCTTGTGACACCATCGTGGTATGATGCATATGCCATACAAGGACAAAATCCATTCCCTTGTTTCAAGTGTCTAAATCCAGACATCTCCCAGCTTAGGGAAAGTGGTACTCTAGTACTGAATTCACCAACAAGTTTCCTCACTTGAATGAGCAAACAATGGGGACCATTGTTTCTTAAGGAAGGAGGAATGATCCACCCAACAATTGGCACATTTTCAACTTTGACAAGTTCAACATCTAATTCAACAAGTCCAAACATCAACACAACCTCCATAGGTTTTGCATCTCGACATGCATCATCGACTCCAGCATCTCGACTCCAGCATCTCGACATGACTACGACAAATTATCTCTCTGTCTTCCAGTCCTCTGTAACGATTGAACTTTAGAACCATTCTAACCTCTTTGTAGCTGAACATAATGCATAATCACCTAAGCATCTCAGCATCCTATATAAGCATGTACACTATTGTAAAATACAAGCAAGTAATATAGCAGTAATTGAATCACATAGATTGGTTTGAATTCTTGCATTTTGTCTGTGTGTTTACTTTCTATCTGTGTAGTTAATTCCCTGCTTTTCTTATTTTTTTATGCTTTCGGCATAATAGTGCTTGATTCATTAAATTGAATTGTTGTCCTCCAACGTGCTCCTGGGAACCCATATCACATATAATCCAAACAAAGTGACACATTGTCTATTATAATATATCTTATTTATTCAAATACTAAAAGGATGCATTTTTCAAGAAAAGAAAGTAGAGGAGAGGATGGCCCCTCTTGGTATTTTAAAGGAAGTTTAATTGGGTAAGGATCTTATTATGGAGAAGGATATTATATTGGGTGTGAAGGAGCCTTCTTTATATGGGTCAAATCTAAGATGTTAATTCACTATAGAAGGAAATTTGTCAGGGTTGAAATCACATGACCATTTGAACCTTATAAGGGTATGTATATTTAATACATGATTATTTTCCTGTAGTGTAGGTTAAAATATACAATGCCCTCAATTTTTTATGGAAATTAGTTATATGTATTGTGTATATTTTGTAGTTTCATTGTACTTTGCTTGTGTATGGTTGTGTGAACCATGAATGCCCGCAATACCTACAATGTGCCATATTTAAATTATCCACATTTTTATATTGGATCACATCAAAGGAGATTCATATGATTACGATTCCATTGTGGCATTAAGAGGTAATGAAGATTGTCTGTATGTTTGTGAAGGAACTAACCACAAATTTTATGGACTTGCAGGTCCATATTCTAATTCATCTACATGATGAGGTTGAATTATATGGGACACACTCATATTTTTGGATTTTATTCTTAGAGAGTTACATGAAAAACTTGAAGGAGTTTGTTCATCAAAGGGAAAAACCAAAGGGCTCTATGGAGGAGAAATACATAGTATACAAGTCCTTCTATTATTCTACTGAGTAGATTAAATAAATTGATGACACACCACTAGAAGTGGTTTGGGATGACGATCATGATGAGTGCAAAAGGGAAGGGGAACTACTCCAAATGATTGGAAAAGAGTGCATGATAAAGAGTAAGTCTCTTATCTTTTGTCAAACTTGTGCAAGAAACTATTTACATTGAATTTGATATTATATATTTGATCTCATTTTATTCTTTTTAAATTCTTGTATACCTCAATGAATTCATAAATTTATAACATCAGTAAATTCATTCTTTACAATGCAGAGGAAAAACAACCATGCTTCACATTGTATGAAAAGAAAAGAAGGAAATGGGAAAGTGTCAAGAAAGAATTCAAATGGTTGAATGGTAGAAGCATGTATTATCCTAATCATTTAATAGAAAATATGTCGAATATCTATCCCAATAGTTGGGTGGATGACTAGGCCATAGAGAAATATGTCGTATCCGGTCATTACCCACATTGAGAAGGGGATGCAGAAAACATGGGGATTGGGTTCAACAACTATGTAATGATATATATGGGTACCACATCCAATTTATAATTTAAATTTGAACTGTAATATGTATTATATTTTTTTTAATGCTCTAGTTATTGGACATATGACACCGTCATTTGTTCACATTTTTCCAAGTGCATTTGTTCCCATCTATGTGGGCATATGGACATCAATTTTGATCTAAGGATGCTGATGATAGACACCTAACATAATGTGGAGTGGAGGTTGAGTTCGACCTATATATTCATGCTAGCCATCGTGATCAAAACATAATAGAGGGGAAGATAGGTTAGATTGGAAGGATATAAGAGATCATGCAAGTGGAATTCTCATCTTTTTTAATGATTTATTTTAAGTGCAAGTGGCGGGATACCTTCGATATGAGTAATGTAAAGGACTATCATGATAACGATCTAATGTCTATTTACTATAATAAATGTGGTATGAAACTAAATATTCATGTGTTTTTCCCAAAACACTACAATCAAGTGTTGTTTACATAGATGTGTTGGATGGGGATTGGTGGTTTGTACCAAGACATGATCTGAGATCAAAACATATTTTTGAGAAGAACAATGTTATATTAATTCCAATAGAGGAAGATAAGCATGCCAATAACAATGAATAATGATATGCAAATGTTTTATTTTGACATTGATTTATATTGTGAATGTGTCATTTTATTATGAGTATTAAAATTCACCAATTATGTTTTTTTCTTCATTTTATATGTTGGATATGAAAAGTTAACAACGATTATATTTAAAATGCATTAAATAGTACTCGCAACATAAAATTGATTTTTATATATTTTAATCATTGTCATATATATATATATTTTAAATGTGGTTCACACCATACCGAAGACTGGTACCCTCTACATCCATGGAACAAAGATAGGAGGGCCCACCCAAAGGGGCCTCACACCTCTCAACATATAGCATTCCTAATCCCAAGGGTGTCGAGGAGAGATTTGAACCCACCACCTCTCACGCAGAGGTGATTTAGTGATGGGTTCTCGGCTAAATGAGCTAACCATTGGAGCTTAATTATTACAATATTTATTGTTTATTATAGCAAATTTATCTTGTATTATATTAAAATATGTTTATGTCATCTTTTGAATTATGAAGAAATAGTCGATATATCATAAAGTTGATGACATATTCATCTAATATAGTAGTAAATATTTATTTTAAAGTCAAAATTAATTAAAAAAATGATGATATTAAAAAATTAAACCTTAAATGACTATGGGATCACATCAAATGAAAATTGATATGTACATGTTTTATTTCAACATTTATAATGTGGATGTGTTATTTTATTATGGGTATTTATAATTGACTAATTATGATTTTTCTTGATTTTATGAATATTTTATAATTGGCCAATTACTTTAATATGTTTATATTAACTTTTGAATTAACAAGCAATAATTCAGATATAACAAAGATAATTACATATTCATATAAAACAATATTAAATATTTATTTTAAAGTAAATTTATTTAAAAAATGATGATATTAAAAAATAAAACCATATTTATAATATTAATAATATGAACTATTAGGTCACATTCATTGTAAGTGTTTTTTTTAATCTTCACACACACAAGTTAGAAATCATAATACAATACAAAAGATAACATACAAAAATACTCAGACATGGATCCTCCCATGACGAGAAAACAACTCTAGCAAAGTCATTCATGCCTTTCCAAGGGATAAAACAACCTTTCATCATAGTGGTTCTATCATAATCACAACACTGTTCATAGGGAAATAGATCTATAAGCTCGAAAGCCAACAAGAGTTTAACATCTATATAACATAAAACATTTTCCATCCCTAATTCGGAAAAAATACATTAAAGAAAGGATGCTACTTGATAAATGGCACTAGTGACTGGTCATAGAGTGGAAGTCCTAGATTCATTCTTGACTTTGACATTGTCTTCATGGCCTGGTGCAACGTTTTTAGTGCCAACTTCAGAGATGGCGTTGTATTTAATGCATGATTTGTTGCATGCTGTGTCCCTCTGAATGTCCTTCTTTTAAGATATTTTATGTTCCCTTTTGACCCCAGTGTTCACCTCAAGCGTTGCAATCCAATTTATTTCCTCATTATCTTTCTAAAAAATCCCATGGATGGTGCCATCCTCAGCAATGGTCGAGAGCAGTGGCGAAGGTACCTATGAAAAGTCATAGGTACCTCCACACACCAGTCTAGAATAGTTTGTACTTTGTCTCGAAGCTCGAGGAGATGCAATTGGCATTCGTCCTATGCCTCACTAAGATAATTTCATAGAAAGAGGAGGAAATTTGTCATTTAACGCAACTTCCCTGGAAGGCCTATCTTCGATTCCCGATGGCCTAGGCTTGTAGTTCTCCCTCCTTGTCTTCCTCTTCTTCCATGGAGAACCATATTCTTCCCAAACTGATCCATAGTATTCATAGGGTTAATGATTTTCCAATGTAATGAAACACAGAGGAGCTTCAACGCCTAAGGAGGCTGAGCGTTGAAAATGCAGAAAGAATGCTGCTCCAAGCTAGAGTCATGGCAAATAAAGTAGACATCATAGAAATATAGGACTAAATAACACTTGCGCAACCTTGTCGCATCCACGGGGGCTTCACTTGTTGACCAATATCCTATCACATTAGTTCGTNGGAGGTTTTAAGTATTGGGAGGGGGTTTCAACAAAAAGAGTTTGGATCAATATCTCTCGAAATTAAGGGTATTCTTTAATATCCCACGATCACACATGCTATGTGAGAGGTTTACTAAGTGAATTCCCGGTGGTCGCATCTCATCTTAGGGTTATACTGCTCATAAAATGCAGAGGTTTGATGGTAGTTTCAATGTTGTCACCTCATTCTCCTTATCTCACCACCAATGCACTCCCATTCCATTTTCCATTACTCCATATGAGCTTCCAGCTAACATCCCATCTGAGGAATCTTCTTTCATATTTAATATAAAAATATATAATTATTTTCATTATTTAACAAAAAGATTTAATAAAGTAAATTGTTTTACAAAATTAATAAAATATATTTTAGGATTGTTGTCATGATTTAAATTTGTTTAATGAATTTAAAAAATCAATGATTTTTTTTAATGATTGTTTTTTTTTTTTTAAAAGAAAGATTTTATAATCACAATTTGAAATAATGATAACATGAAATATTATCGTTTAGGTCACTTTAGATGAAGGTATTTTTTAATCTTCTTTTATATTTCATATAAAAGTATATAATTATTTTCATGATTTAGAATGTTTTTAATAAAACAAATTGATTTAAGAAATCAATAAAATATGATTTAGGATTGTTGTCATGATTTGACATTCTTTAATCACATAATTATTTTAAAAACTAGTGAAATGTTTTCTATGATTGTTTTAGTGTTTTAATAAGCAATATGTTATCACTATTTACAATATTAATAATATGAACTATTATCGTTTGGTCACTTTACTTGAATATATTTTATTTAATGTTTAATATTAAACATTGTAAATATTTTCATCATTTAACAAAAATATTTAATAAATCAAATTGATTTTAACAATTTATCAATTAATATGAGTTATGATTGTTTTCACAATTTTATATTTTTTGTAAGCATGTTTAATAAATGATACTGTATTTTGTTGGACAAAAACCAATTCACCTTGAAGAAGAGTTAAACATTATGTTGGATTGATGGCTATACATTTTTGTAATAACATTAATCAAAATTAAATGATTTCATAAAGCTTAAGTTAAACAACTCAAAAAGCAACAACATCAATGATATACATATCAAATATACACATATACCAATATACATATCAAATATACACATATATCAATATATATTTTATAAATCAAACAACAACAACACTGGCATGATATGTCAAAAAAACATTGTATACACAAGTGACACATATCAATATACATCTCACCAAAATCAATAAACATGTCATACATATATCAATGTCCATTTCACATATTCATCTCATTGAAATCAATGAACATACTTTTTATAAATTAAACAATAACAACATCAACATTATATGAAAAACATGATATAAATGAGAGGTATATGTATCAAATATACATATCAATATACATCTAAAATTTACATCTTATCAAAATCAATAAACATGTTATACATATATATCTCAAGTGAAATATACAACACAGAATATACATGTAAAGTACCCATACTGCTAGCTAGGCATATCTCTCCATGTCAAATATAATATCTCTCCTTTAGGAGTAGGAAGAGGTAGTGGATTAGCCGATGATGATTCTGGTGAAACATGTGGGTCAAGAGGGGGAGGTTGTGGATCGGTTGATGGTGATGCTAGTGACACACGTAGATTAGAAGGAGGAGGTGGAGAATCGGTTGATGGTGATGTTAGTGACACATGGGGATCATGAGGAGGAGGTGGTTGACCGACCAAGGGTGTTGATCATGACACATAAGGTGGAGGAGGGGGAGAAGGGGAAGTTGGTCTCTTTGGTGGAGGAACAGGTGGTGGAGAATCATTTTTTCCACTATCTCTAGGAGCATCATTCTTAGTAGATTAGCTATATGAATAGGACTAAAGGAGGTCCATCAACCTATGGATGAGTTTAAGGGAATTGCCAACATGATGCATTAGTGTCGTAATATCATAGGGAAGGGTAACCCATATATCTGATAGCTCCAAGTCTAGTAAAATTTCTTGAACAAGTACTTGAGCTACTCCCTATCTAGCCATTAGATCTCATATGTGGTTTTACTCTTCAGTTCGGATTCTATGATTCGACCTATGTGGAATATGGGGTATATATATTGGAAGATGATCATGATGAGCACTTGAATCATCCATCTCCTCATCATCTTGGGGAGGCACATCCCAAACATATGTGGCAATATCTATAAAAAAATATAGAATAATAATATAATATAAATGAAACCAAATGTTACAACAAATTACATGTGAATTAAATATGAAACTATATTTATCAAAACATAATGCTCATAATACCTCTCTCATTTGGTGTCTTTCCTAAAGTAAAAAGGTTGTTAGGATATCATCTCCAATCCATCCCTTCATATGGATATTGGAAAATATTGAGGACATGATCATTCACTCCAGCCAAACAATCACAAATATCTTGAATAACCAAACTACATGACCACTCACTCTTTGGAAACAACAACCCCCACATGCTCATACACACATTAGTCATAGTATTAGGAGGGAGGTATTAAGGTAATGTAAGACGAATGGCATGGAACGTCTCAATAAATAAGGTAAATAACTTTGATTCAAAAGGTAACAATCCCATGCCATGAAAAATTGAGCGACAATATTCTAAAGAAAAAAAACCATATAAAAAATATTTCCAACGGTCTAGTTAGTCTAGGCCTCTATGCTAAAATATATACATAGTACACCAATGAGAAACTAATGTGGTTACCATCAAAGGTAGAGTGTTCCAATGCTATGAGAATACTATACAAGAACCTAACATCCTTTGCACCCAATGCATGTCATCGCAATTGATTACCAACAACATGGAAATGCATAGGGTCTACAATGTCAGGGCTAACATATATTTGAATGTATGCCAGTTGGCACTCTTTTGGAATGATGTGCAGTAGATATGGGAACTAGGGCCAACAATATCCCCTCATATAAAACCTAATGATGAAATAAACATCCTCATCTGTGGATTGATAATATATATCAGGACCTACCGTAAAAGCCTACTTGCCATGATCCCAACGCAATTGCTGTAAAAAAGGGAGTTTCCCCTGAGGGATGTAGCCTAATCATAAGTTTGAGGATGCAAAAAATCCTTAGAATGGAATGTGTGATCAATACACTATGTTCTTACATGGTTAAAACCCTCAAAGAGGGAAACCATCAATGGCCCCAACTAAATAGCTACTTGAGGCAATCTATTATGCAAAGGATGTTTTTTTTTTACATATGAGTTTCTCACAATCGATCATCAAGAAATGACCCTACATGCTCTTTAAGTAGATACTATATACCTATCATGTGTTATGACACATACCCATATCCATTAATATCAACGTGAATATGAACCGTCAGACCGCCTTATGTCTAGAACATACCATGGCCATCAGATTACATAAATAAAAATGCATACTAAATCAACACATGTTTCTTTAAGACACATTATACTACGTTGATATTAACTAAATACTAAGAGTTTAAATATCCTAACATACCCCCCTTATGAATAAATTGGGATAAGATTGAAGTATTTACAAAAGTGACACAATAAGAGAAGGAAGGAGGAATTAGAGTTGATCCCCCCTTAATTACAAATTCTAGAAGTCATAACATAGATTGAAGTTTAGAAAAATTTGCTTCTATACGAGACTTTGTGAATATGTTTGCAACTTAGTCATTTGTAGGTAAAAATAGCACTTTGAGAATGCAATCCTCGATAAGATTTTTCATGAAGTGCATTTGTAGCTAAATGTGTTTATTGCATTGATGTTGAACTAGATATTTTGCAAGATTTATGGACAATTTAATGTCACACCAAAGGTTAGTTGTATAATTCTATTCAAATCCAAACAATGAAAGGATATGTTTAAGACATAAGGATTCTTGACTTGAATTAATTGCGGCTTGATACTATGCTTTTATTGAATAAAGACGAGGAGTTTGTTGTTTCTTACAAGTCCAAGTGACCAGTCTAGAAACAAAGGTGAAAACATAAAATGTAGTTGTTAGCACTCTGAATTTACCCCCAGTTGTGAAAGGATAATCCCAAGGTAACCAAAAAACCAATATTTAGGAGGAGATATGGCTTCTTTCCTTCCAGAGAGGGATCTCTCAATATATAATCTCACAGGCCAAATATATTTTTAAAATAAAATTTAACAATCACAAGGGCTGAAACAAGTAGTCATTGAGCATGGAGTCAAATATGAAAAACAATTATACCAATGCTTTGCAATGGAGTTCTTAAACATAGGGAGGGTGGCTACTCTTTTACAGTGAAAAGATGATTGTTTGGTGATAAAGAAGATTAAAGAAACAATCCATTAACATGGGAATATCAAGATGAATCCAATGCTAACTTCAGTGGAAAAATTTTGTGAATGCTTGAAAGTAAAGTATCAAAGCATATGATTATGATTTCCAACTCAATATATACTCATTCAAGCATGGAAAGAAAATAGAATGGAAAGGTAAACATGAAGCACGTTCACACGAGGAAAGAAAATGCAGACTGTAAATTGAATAACACAAGAAACTTTGCAAAAAACCTGCTTGGCTCTGAAATTTTCTTAATCTTGAATCTCTCTTACAAAATTTAGATCTTGCTCATAGGTTCCAACCCCCAATACATTGTAAAAAATTATTTAAATACATCAAAATACTCCTTGAGCAGATAACTACTTCTATGCTAAGCATAGGCAAAATAATGGCCTTATTAAATTTGTCATTTGCTTCTTAACAAACTAACTAATCAGAAATTTATTACATTTTCAAAATAAACAAGTCTTGAACATCCCTCGAATTTATCGATTGATGTCGCTTGTATTTTGTTCTTCCGAAATTCTTAACTGTCTTCCACTGGTCCACAATTGGAAGCTCCAGATTGGCCATTTCTTTATCCAATACTCGTAACTCTACATGATCCACATAAGAAATTGCTGGAAATTGGGAACAAATAGCTCTGCAAGTATTGATTATTTCAAAGTCTACTGCTAGTTTGTTAGTAACTGTTTTCCCTGATAGATATTGGTTCATATCTTCAAATTTCCCGTCGTCCAATATTCATTTTACCAACAAAGATTGATATTCAACTTCAGACAGAAGTATACCATTTTCCTCCCAAAAGGAAGGAAAACCATTTTGAAAAGTGACACAAATGAAAGTTTAAAAATATTCACTTGATGATTCATTATGTCAATTTTGGCCTGCAAAGTGTCTATATGTTGATGTTTTCCTACTATTTTCCTAGCCCAGGTGATCACTGTGATCTTGTATTTTATCCCCATGGTTCTTTAATCTTCCTCTGTTAAAGTATTGAGGAAATTGATTGTGTTATTAGCTGTATCCACATAATTTTTATTTAAGGATTCTTTTACTATAGTGCAACTTTTCCTAACAGCATTTATAACAATTTATTTATCCAGTATGTAGTTCAAATATGGTCTAATATTAACAGGCTTAGAAATAATAATATCCCATATGAGGTGTCTTGCTCCCTATATTGAAAATTGTCTAGTCAGCTGCTTCACTAATTTATTATTTTTATCTAGCAGCTCTTTATATTTATTTTCAAGTGATTTTCTTTCTTTTTCCTTCTTTAAAGCTACATCAACCAAATTTTTATTTCGGATTTTCAAGCCAACAATTTCCAAATCCTTTAAACTTACCTGAGACATAGCCTGCACAATAGATTTTGCACTTGTCTGTGCAATAGGCTAAGTTACTTGTACCTCATATTCTTTGCTCTTATCCTCTATCTCTTTTTCCATAACAACTTTTTTTTTGTTAAAACATTAACCTTTTCAACCAAAAGATATTTCCCTTTTTCACATTCTTTCTTCTCATCAACAATATTCAACAATTTTTCTTTGCTGTCACTTAGTTCATTAGCTAGTAGCTCTTTTTCCCTCTCTAATTCAGTTAATTCTGAAGCTTGAATCAATTGTGTAGCAGGTAACTTCAATTTCTTTTTCAACAACTGATTTTTATTCTCCTTCTCTGCAAGTATTTTTTGTGTAACTTCTCCATTATTGGATTCATTATCAATAGCAAGCATATCTTCTTGAAGCTTCTTGATATGATGTTGGTTCACCTTGTTCTCTACCTTTTCTTTCCTTAGCTGATTTTCAATATTAGTATGTGTAGACTAAATTTAGATACTTTCAAGGTAGCCTTCAACAAATCACTATAAATTACCTCTCCAGTCTGCTTGTGTAAATGTATCATGTCAGGAATTGGGATATATTTCAAATTTAACCTCATTTCTGCTATCCTGTTCTTGGTAGAAACTAGCAGGTTCAAAGTATTTTTAGCATGGTCTCTAACAATCACCAAATAGATCTCTATCCTGGAATTTTTCCTGAAATATGCATCCAATTTCGGAGATTCATCTAAGGATGTCTCCCTATCATTCTGAAATCTATCATATAATTCTTCTTTGGATTTGAACTTGTCAGTGGATGTCTTAAGGATCTCTAAAAATTCATACTGCTGCATTTCAAATGCTGGTCCCTTAATATTCACCTGCTTTTTCTTACTTTCAGTATTGACAACTTCAACTAACTCTCCCCTTGCTTCAAATTTCTGCCTTTTATTTGTCTCTGAACTTCCTTCTTCTTCTTCTTCTCTTTCCATTGTATATGAAAAATTCTTTTACCTGTCACTTCTGTACTGCTTGCAATGGGAGCAATTACCTATGTGGCCTCCACCACTACCAATGGAGTTTCCTATGGAACTTCAACATTCTCCATTGGTGCTGGATAATATAACTAATTTTATTTTTCAACCAACCCTTCAACCTCTTGATGTTCAAAATATTTAGTCTTATTTACTTATCTTCTTATGGAGATAATCTGGAGTGGATCACAGTTCACTGCAAAAGATGTTTTAAAATCCATATCTTTTAGCAAACTCTCCACTATAGGAAGTGCAACTTTATTATTTATAATAAAAGGTCCAATTACCCATGGGAATTTAATTTCTGAAGCTTTCTAAAATTGATGAAATGTTCATTTTCCACTGTCAATTTATGTCTTATCATCTCCAAAGAAAATAATCTAGGAGCGATTAAAGCTAGTAAATGATATGGCTCATGAGTAAAGGCATACACTCTAATAATGGTATTCTTTTCTAATATGAACCGGTCCCCTATTTTCCTATTTGGGGAAAATTGTAAAGCTTATTTTATTTGTAGCAATACTTTGGGTAATTTATTTTGAAAGAAAACTATGTATACCTCTGCCATCAACAAATTCATATACTTGAAGAAATTGGTATTGATTTCTGCTGTAAGAACCATTTCTAGAAACTGTATAGTCGCTTCATTAAAAAATAAGAACATTCTGATCAGATAAGACTGAAATATAAAATTTATGGTACTGTGGAAATTCACTAGGTGAGAGTGAATACTTTCAGCTAGGAATTCATCAAATTTAAGGCATGGAGGTGGAAGAGATTGGGAATAAAACTGAATCATATTGACTCTAAACAACAGACTCAACAAAAACTCAGGAACATACCTTTATGTGTCCAAACATAAGAACTGACTCATCATTGAAACAATAATCCTTGTTTCTTCATTAACAAGGTTTACATCTAAGGGAAATGGCTGGTTATCAAGAGAGACATATGACCTGAAACAAGTTTTGAAAAGAAGGGTTGTTTTTTCTCAATGGTAGCATGTCTAAAAGACTGGATTAGGTCTTCTTCACTGAATTCTTCTCGGGTGTAGGTAAAAGTAGGAGGAATAGTAAGGGAATATCAAACAACGAGTGCATTAATAAGATAAATAATATTGGACTTGGCTGAATCCATGATTACTCTTTCAAAAGAAGAATAATTAAAGGCACACTAGTCAATGAAATATGGAAAGTTAAGGGTTTGGTATGGAAAAAAATAGTAGAAATGAGACTGGAAGACTTTATGCAAATCAATACCCTGGTCTTTAAATGCATCCAACCTTGTTTTTAACTGGTTAATGGGGCCAAAATATAAAATGGTATCAAATATCCTGCCATCCCTAACTTCGAATTCATCAATTTTCTAAAATTCTAGGGCCTGAGCCTCTATTTCTCCTCCACTATCCATTTTTAAATACTGATAGGTAGGTAAAAACGCCACCTACCTAGAAAATTGATGGTTGGATGGGTATCTGAATGACTTGGCTTTGTCCACGCAGAACAATGCTTTCTTCTCCCAATGCATAAAATACAAATAATCTTTGACCACGTGCCCTTACCCTTTATAATATTCTTCATAGTGGTTTTAGGATCAAATGAGTGGTTTTGATTTCCACTAGTAGAAGTATGTGTTAACTTTCATCTAGATCTCACAGGAGGATCTTTATCTGCCCATATATTTAATCTACCTTTACTCTCAATCATTGATCTTGATCACCTATTAACCCTCTCCTTTCCTTATTTTGCTGCCATACCTGTCACTTATCATCCTTGCAATTTCCCATAGCGGACCCTCTTATCACCATAGATCTACTAGATCTTTATTTTCCACCATAGATCTTATATCCTACATAATCCCCCTCTGTACTTTTCACTGTTCATATGGAGTGTAAAAAAATGCGTAACTTCTATCAGCAGATTACCTGACAACTGTTGATCTCATCAAATCAAATCCTGACCATTTATTGATGTTTCCCTTTAATGATTCTGTTGAAATCTGACTAAACATCTAGTATGCATGTTCTCCCAGTGGAGTCCATATCCACCACTGATCTCAACGTTCATCGGTCTCCATGTTCGATTGATGATGAGTTTTAAACATGCTGGTGATTCTTGATTTGACGTTGTTTGCTCATCTTCCCACAGTGTAATCCTCCTGCACTGTAGATCTTTTAATTTTCAAATTTCCTCCATAGATTTAGGTGGGCCATTAAACTTTTCTGCTAATTATGAAAATTATTTCTTCCACGCAGCCTTCATCGACATATTCATCACCACTGTAGATCTTCCTGTCTGGAGATCTGAACCATTGAAATTTTCAGGATATACCATAGGCACATTTTCTCCATTCTTTAGCTCTTTATTAATTTTAACCTATGGTTTTATGAGAACATTGAAATCTTGGTCTTTAATTTGGCATTTATTAAGCACCTTTCGATCATATTTAGAAAACCTTCTTATGCCATACCCTTATTCCTTCTTAGACCCACTACATCCAAATGTTAACTAAAACAATTCTAACAATAGTAGATTTTGATCATCAGGGCTACCAACCCAATCCGATTCAGTGAAACTAACCAACAAAGGAACCCCTCTTTATTTCTAATGAATCTCAAACTGAACTGTACCTTGGATATACTGAAGTATGATTTTTTTCTACTTTCCAATGGATTTCATGGATAATTTTCATAAACCAAGAAACAATACCAACAACAAAGGAAATATCAAGACATGATGATGATTCAAGTACAAAAGACTACCGACTAACTAACGATACACCGTAGTATCTAACTCGGGCGTAGTGAAGGTGGTAGAAATTTTTATTCCATACGAGAAGGGGGATGAGGATGGATTTCACTCATCCACATGAAAGTGTTGAAGAAGGTTATAAGCATACTTAGACTAAGAAATAAAAAACCCTTCTTTGGTTTACAGGACTCAGAGGCCAATAAAATAATACAAATTTCCTAAGTATGTCATTTCAAATTATTCTTAAGGATAGAATTCACATGGGTTAAAAGGTTATGGTCACTACCAGTATGAATAAGGTCATTAACATAAAGAATAAGGATGATGATATGGTTTCAAGTCACAAATCTGAGATGAATAGTGCTAGGTAAAGATGTCAGATAGTTACAACAAATGGAAGTTCGAGCAGATCTGCTGGCCAATCAATTTGATTAATGGTTGATAGATAAAGCACATGGCTAATTCCCATTGGTTGTGCATGCTCAAGGGCCTTTGCAAAACCACTTGATCGAGTATGCATTACCACCTTGGGAAACCAGGATGATTTTCGTGTAGGAAAAATAAGATATCCCATCGTTAGTCCATGTCACCAACTGGGCCCAATGTCAAAGGTCACATCACTTTATACTCTCCCAACCATTAATATCCCACCAAGTGTCTCTTTGAATCCAAAGCCCATTAAAAGTCAAATTTTGTCCATTATATTAAGTCATTGTTGTTAGTGCACTTGGAAATTCCATGAACCAGAGTTGGAAATACCCTAGTATGTCTAGTCAGCAGCCAAATTAGATTTCAAGACAAAAGTATTCATTTACATCATCTAACTAGGTAAACTAGTTTTAACCTACATGTGTTAATTTTTTACCATCAAACAACGAAGAGGCTTTTCCCTAATCCCTGAAATTGTTGATTTAGCCACAACCAGTGAATTTTAACCACTAAGATGGCTCAACCAACGTATAAATATTCCCCCAAGTGCATCTTAGCTAAAAATTCAATTATTTTCGACCACCAGGATGATATTAAGGACACTGACATCACCCATTCAGGGACCCGATTCAAGCCTTGGCTAAATCCTGTCATAGAGCTTCCACAAATAAACACCCTCACAAGTTATGGTAGTCAAACCTGATATGATCCATTTTCCCTCCCATAGTATATTCCTGAGAGTTTACATTATGGTGCTCGACTTGTTATTCACCAAGACAAAGAACTGTTTTCTCCTTCAATAAGACCAGAGGAATTTGTGATGTTGAGGTTCAAAACATTAGGAGAATTTTTACCTTTCCTGAAGAATATTACCTCATACCATTTGGAGAAAGAGAGTTATCCATGCAATACCAAAACCTAAGCACAAATGATAAAACCACAATCCTAAGCTATCATATGGAATATGGAATGGTACCTGCAAACCCAAAGACATTTTCTTCAAACATGATATAAGAAATAGTATTTCCCTACTGTGCTCCATATTAGGGTACACAAATGATGAAGTAGATGAATATGTGTTACGGTTTTTCTCTCAATTACAACTAGTATAAGGAAAAACTTATAGATATAACACTCATGCTTCCATATCCTAGAATCTTCACCAATAGTTAAAAGAGTTTCCTACTCAGGAGATATTTAAGTTTCCTTCATGTTTATTCTTCTTGTTCCTTCACCGAAATTCCAAATATTTTGAAAGTCTAGGATTGGACATGACTAATCAAATAGACTTGGACATATGTGCACATGAGTGGAATCCTATGTTCATTAGAAAGGAAAACAATTTCTAATTTCATAGAGTTCACAAATAAGGTCATGAAAACTGCATATGTGGTCATCCATGGGATAGATTTTCCTAGAATGCCCATAGAAGGAAAAGAATGGATTCAATTCACACCAGAGACCAGAGTTGGTGTCTGGTTCATATTTGAGGATTACACGATTATAAGGGTATATGTGTTAACCCAAAAATCCCCCACTTAAATCTCAGTGGCCTACACCACCCAAGGACACCATCTCACAGCTCTCATATCACTCCATTAGAGCCCCACACCTCCAAAATAGCCTAAGGATGAAGAAAAAGGGCTAAAAACCCCAAAAAGGAGCCCAAAATAGCCCCTAGGAGATAAAGCCCTCAAAAAGGGGCTAAAACCCTAAAAGGGGCTAAAGTTAGGGAGAAAGGAGCTAAAAGCCCAAAAAAGGGGCTAAAACCCTGACCAAGGGCTTAAAACCCTAAAACCCCTTGGAAAAGCTATAAAAGGAGGGTGGGGGTCACTCTCAAAACACTTCTCCCATTGCCTATTGTTACGCTGCCTATGAATGCTTTGAGACCTTTGCCTCTCAAACCACCCACACTCCCTCTCCTCCATCTCCATTTCCATTTGAGCCATTTCTCCCCAATCAAGAGAGAGGATTCCACAAGCTAGGGCATGGTGGCCCATTCCCACTAGAGAAGGTATACTTGTGCTTTCATGTTTTGCTTCTTAGTTATTTAATTTGCTTTGATTTATAACCGTTGTTTTCATTTGTAGGTTTTGCTTAACATTGTTTGCAGGTTTTTCCATTGTAGCTAAGGTTTATTTTTCAGGTTTTGGAGGTGGAACCCTAACCCATTGTGTGCAGAGGGGTTCAACAGTGCTCCATTTGCTTCTTCTTCTTACTTAGATTAGCTTAGTGTTAGTTTACTATTTTGTCATTTACATTTCAGTTTTGTTTTTCAGCATTTACCATTAGCAGGAACCTACCCTTTATCCCTTTAGGTAGAAGGGAGCCATTCCTTCCCCTGTAGCAGGGATAAATCCTTGCTACAGAACTGGAGACCATACCAGGTCGATCCCACAAGATCCTTGGGTAAAAAATTTAATTTTTCAATTTTTTTCAATTTTAAACTAGTTTTCAAAAATTTCTTGTTAAATCTGTCTTAGATTCAATTTATTTCTTGTTTTAGGTATTTCCGAAACCTCTGATAGGAAAAACTGAGTTGGATTGACCACAGTACTAGTTATTGTCGCCCAGATCTGACTCTGTGTCACCAAAAAACCCCAATCCGGAGCAGGGTGCTCTTATTGGGGAAAAAGGTGAGACTGGGGTGCACTTAATGGGAAAACAGGTGTGCCCAAGGCACACTTAATCCCTCTATAAGTGTGACTTCAGCCCAAAAACTTAGGTTGCACCTGTTTCTACATTCTGTGTGACCCCCTTGCTCATTTCTGAAACAATCTCGCGGCCCCCTCGCCAGATTTGGTCAGAAATGTGCGGCCTATCAAACAGAACTTTAATTTGAATTTAATAGACTATAAATTTCAATTTCAAAGGATTGTTAGTGTGGCCCGGCTGCCTCTGTCCACCACTGCAAGTTAATTTCATTTCATGTTTTCATTTTCTTCATTTTATTTCATGAATGATGTGTAAATGTTAAGTAAATCATTATGGCTTAATAAAATGAACCTGGTCTAACTAAAATCAACTTAAAATCAAACAATCTTGCTTCCCCTTCCTCCTCTAACCAATCATCACCCTCCGAGGTATTCTGGGATATGATCAAGGGCAAGCTCATATAGATCTAGGCACTCCATGATATTGTTCCAAAACCATTAAAACTGGGTGACCTAGAAGGTATAGGGGGTAGAGAAGGAGGGATTCTCACAGCGCTAAGCGTCCTCCGTGTTAACCAACCTAGCATCCGGGAGGTGACATGAGGATCTACGGATGGGCTTAGTCCCATTGTGTTGAGATCCCAGCACCTTCTCTAGGTTGAAGAGGAATATCACTGAGAGGTAGACATCTAGTTAGGCCAGCAAATGTTCAGGGTTAATCATTGTACTTGTTCACAATTTCTATTTATTTATTCTTGCATACACAACCACAATGACATGAACTCTACCATGATGAATTCATAAACCATATTGCAGCAACCAAATACTAGAAAAAACAAGAAAACAAATACACCACACCAACTAATTAACCCAACTCAGTTCATGACGCTGAGTAAGCCTTAAAATTTACTAATTTACACTAAGTTCAAACAACTCTGCAATATTTGAGGACATAGGTCCCTGATTGCTTCAATTGTGGAAATTACTTGGGCTCTTCCCAGAAACTCATTGTGAGGAGTACCACAGGAACCCCAAAGTAGATGGCCGCTTAGAGGAATTGCCAAGCGAAACGGGCAATGACCCCTTCTGATTGAGTAGAAGCACCTGTGAGGAACAAGCCAAGCGCTGTCTTCTGGTAGTCTTGGTGGTCAAGTGACCACCTATAGCCAATAGGAAGCCATTGAAACTGGGGTCCAAATCTCATTACCACCAGTTTCACACATAAAATCAAGCACAATTGATCCTCCACGCTCTTCCTCATGCCTAAGAGGCGAACCACCACCATTCAGAACACTCGATCAGAACCGTCGAAACCATTCTCAACAATCTCCCACACCATCAAAGGGCCACACATCCTCTAGTTCTGATTCAGACCCATATCAGTCTCAACCAGACCTCCACACCGCACCATCAAGCCCCATGGCTAGTGCGAACCCGGAACCATTTTTCGGCTTAACCTTAGCAAGTGGACCCATGTCCACATCACAATCTATCACCCACAACTTGGCAAGTGGTCGAAGCACAGTCATGTATACTGTCATCAGTCAACTACCACTACCTATAGGGACCGGCCAAGCTGGCCCACTTGCAACACATGGGGGCAGTGGCCCCTCCACACACACTATCCCTCCTGCCACACAGGGGGGTAGTGGACCATCCACTTACATTTCCCCTACTATCATACATGGGGGCAGTGTCCCCGCGACTCATACTATCCCACCCAAAACACTTGGGGGCACTGGACCATCTGCAATGGTGCCACCACAAGCACCCCTAGCTGTGCAGATGCACTATGCACCTGCAAATCCCACCACCATTGTAGCCCCATCCCACATTAATTTGGGGTCAAATCTTCCCTTCATGGCTCATCTCAACTTGCCTGACTTGGCCATATTAACAAATGACCCCATTCACCACCAAGATTTTTGGCCACCCATGCCAACTAAGCTGCCATTAGACATCCCCAAGTTTGAAGGCAAAGCCGAAACCACATAATGACATTCCATCTATGGTGCTCATCCAATAGCATCGTAGATGACTCCATCAGGTTGAGGCTATTCCAACGCACCCTTACAGGTGTTGTGGCCAAATGGTACATTGAGCTGCCACAAGCCAAGTACCCCGACTTCAACTCCTTAGCCTTCATGTTCCTATAGTATTTCCATTTCCCTATCAGATGTGGTGAAGGGGTGGAGATCCTGCTATCCTGTCGTCAAAGAATTGCCACTCACATAACTGACCATATCCATGAGTGGCGACGATGCCGTAGCTTATGCAAAATCCAACTAGACAAGAGGATCTTCTTGGATTGGTTCCTTAAGACTTTGCTCCATCCCATCGCAAAGGACGTCAGATCTAAACGTCCCCAATCTGAAGAGGAGGCCATACTAAAGGCCCAAGAATTTGATCTCATCTATGCCCAGTATGGACACCTGTATACCATCGTTCCAGATGCTCCCCGTCCAAGTACCTCCTATTGTGATGCACTAGGGGCATCCCATACTACGGACGACATCATAGGGTCAGTCTCTCGACAACCACAGCCTCGACTGACACCACCTACTATTACACCACAACTAAACAACACTGCTAGTGTTTCTTACCAGAACCAAGCCCCGAACTATGCTAGAATGATGTCCCAATCCGGAGCAACAACTTCTTATGCACAACCTGCACCACCATAGTAGGCTCAGGCCATGTCTTGGCCAACACAGTATTATGTGGGGAAAATTCCCACATTTGTGTCACCACCATGCCCAGAAATCTACTATGCACCACCAGTACAACTTGTGCAAGCCCCTGCCCCTGCTCCACCTGCCCCGTTGGGACAAGCGTTTTCACAACAAAACCGTCCCAACCAGCCTACCCCCAACAATCAACAAGGGAAATCTAGAAACAACCGGCCCCACAACCAAGGTAATAACCAACCATAGGGAGGCGGTCAACAACCGAACCCTCCCAACAATGCTGCGGCAAACCAGCCAGCCCAAAACCTCCCACAATAAAATCCACCAAGACGCAATGCCCTATTGCGCACAAACCAATGATGTACACTCTATGATGTCTATTAGCATTACACGTTTGAGTGTCCCCTCATGGCTCACGATAAGCAGGTCATTCTAAACGAGGCCCAACATGTTGCCAACACTGCCAATCAAGCCCAACCAAACCCGGCACCACAAGGACCTCCTCCCATGGTGCTTCAAAACCCACTACCAATCCAAGGATTGGTGGCAACCGCTCCCCCTCCCCAGGCCAATCCCAATGCTCCAAGGGAACCTCCCATGGCTGAAACAGGTGTACATCACCTGCTAGCCATGACGACTAAGGAGGTCAACTTGCAAACCAGATGGAATCAGTATGGTACCACCACCGAACCTATTGAATCATCAGTAGCATCCACATCTAAGATAGTCAATTTGCCTCTTCAATTACCCCTATTCTCGTGCCCCCCCATATGCAGAGTTGTTAATAATTCCACAGCTAGAGCTATAGTCAGCTATAGTATTGTGGATGATTTGGCCCAAACACCAACCACCATGTCCGCTCTTGAGGTACTTAAAAAGTGCCCAACGCAGCGAAAATCCTTACTAGCCGCCCTAGGGGCAGTAGACCCCTTCAACTCCAAACTGATCACCTTCGACATGGAGAATGGGGAACCATGCATGCCCTCGACCATTGCCTTCCAAATCCTAGTGTCCATCCAGAATTTGGTTGTGCATCGATGCATAGTGGATGAGGGGGCATCCACATGCGTTATGTCTACCTTGGTTTGGTAGAAACTTGGATCACCAATTCTGCAACTATCCTCCACAACTCTGTGGGCTTATGATGGACATCACACTAAATCCCAAGGAATCCTCCATCATGTCCCCATCACGTTAGCTAGAAGACAGTCTCGATTGACATCGAAGTCGTCAATGCTCAACTGGACTACAAACTCCTCCTCAGGAGGAGTTACATGTATGCCATGCGAGCAGTCGCATCAACTATTTTCCACCTCATTATGTTCCCCCACGAAGGGAATATTGTGACGGTTAACCATCTAACTTACCATAATCTGCAAGGGTTAATAGCACCTTCCAACATTATCCCTACCATCACCACCCTTGAGCCGCAAGTGACGAGGAGATCTGTAAGAGCACCTTTGGTTTTACCCCATTCCCTTTAAGCCATAGTGTGGAATCGGTTCTTCCCATAAAAGACCAGATTTCCTCATCCCGCCTTGCCAATGGCCTTCGTCTCGGCAAGGGGGCATACCTCTTCACTGACTCAGATGGTCAACTCTTGAAGAAGTTGCACAACGGGCTCCACCTCAAGAGAGTCTATGCCTGATATAACCACCATGAGTCCCTTATAGCATAGTTTTTTTTTCTTTCTTGTTTTTCAATGTTTTTTAGCACAAGTCAGGGAAAGCACCATCAGTTGCTAATCCAAATTCTCCCAGAACTGGTTCGAGACACCTCTCAGACCTCCGGGATCAAATTTACATCTTCTTATGAGACCATCGTCCCATGTTTAACAAATCAATTTCATGACCATTTCCCACAAGTCACCTCGATCTACGAGCCATGACATGACGATGCAAGTGTCTACAGACCTGTACTTGTATCACACTTCTCAACCGCTACTCATGTGATTTTTTGGGCCGCCGCCTGTTAAGGTCTATAATTTTACTTTAATTTTTTTATTCATAATTGTCTTTTTTCACCTCACCTTATGCAGACATCTGGACAATCGTCCACAAAACGCTTTATTTTTCTTCCATGTATTTCACATATAAGTGTCCATGGACTTGCACTCACATCACATGTGGTCAAGTCCGTCCACCACAACACACACACACACTCTCCTGACCTCTGTCCGAGAGCCACTTCGGTTTGCATGCCTCTGCTGCACCGACTTGTGAGCCTTTTCCGCGATCTATCCGATGCATGTATTGGTATGTTTGAGAGCCTTCTGCTCTGTCCATACTATGTGGATGACCTTTGGACCTCTCTCCACCGTATCAACATGGGGAACTGCATGTGCCACCATAGGTTGAACACATTGGAGTTTCGTTTAAGCTATTTTCTAAGTCCTTAAAACAATGAAAAGATAGCCAAGAACAGCTACTTCCTTTCCAGCTCGCTGTTATAGCTGATTTTACCACTCCAGGTGAATCACACTTGTACGGTCTTCCCCTATCTCTCTACAGACTCCTTAGACCACTTGGACCATTTTTTTTCCTTTGATGTTTCCTTGACCATCCCTAAAAACATGTGAAAATTAATACATGCGACTTTTAAACCTATAATCGCGTATATACACGGGTTTGACCCCTAAAACCGTGTACATCGTGATGTATGCATAATCCAAATCCTTTTGGAGTTTTCCTTGACATGGATCTGACTCACTTGACTCCTGGCCTTCCCTATGCCTTGAGATTGCTCGGATTCGACCTTTCATTACCCCTTTGAAAAGCTATATAAGGAACTCTATGGTACATTGAAGGCATATGAATAAGGGATGAGGTCTGAATAAGCTCAACAGGGATCTACTTCAACCATACGGAATAAGGTACGAGGTCTAATCCTTCAGTGTTAGATATTTAATTTCTATTGCATATTTGAAAGAATTGATTTCTGGAGTCAAGCTGTCTATTGTGGCAACCCAAGCCATAGGAATTTCTCTTTGTAATAGAATTGGCGACTCCGCTGGGGAGTTCCTAGTAGTTGTCCTTTGGGGGTTTTCTATCGGAATTCAATGACTTTGAATTGCTCTTTTTCTCTTGTTTTTGTGTCGGTTTTGGGGGCATGTTTTCCTGGTAGTGTCTGATTGGTGTGAAGTTTGTCTCAGCTTGTCTATTTTCCTTTATTTTTATGCACCTTTCTTCCTATATGCGAGTTTCTATCTCACAATCGTGTATATATGCGGTTTTCTTTTCCATTTGCGCGTATACATGCGGGTTTACTGTGAACAGTCATGTATGCCCTTAGTTTTTCCTTTTAGAGGAAGTTGAATGGATGCTGGGTGAATTTTGATGATTGCTGAGTCTCCTTTGATACAACTAGTGTCTGTATACACCTCTGTTTTTTACCAGAGACGTTTTTTTTAGTGTAAATTTCCTTTTTAAGAATGTTCTTGTCAATGCATTTTCGATTTTTTTTTTTGGGATTAGTGCATTATACTTATTTTACCTTAGTGCTTTGCTTGAGTGATTCTTGAGTGTGCTTGCAAAGTCTGGGGGTTGTAGAATCATTCTTTTGCTTTTATATCTCATTTTTATTTCAAAAAATCCAAAAATATTTGCTTATCATCATGCATTGCATTTTTCATTTTGCATAGTACTTGCACTAGATGTGCTTTGGAGTATTAGTCAGGATTTCATATAGGAAATTTTGCATTTATAATTTGAAGAAAATTGTGCATTTCACGTAGTAGCATACCCTGTTTTCATGGACGCAATGCATTTGCATTGATTGTTAGGTGTGCATTTCACTTCATGTTGTGTCATAACACCATTAGTTGCACGGGCATATCCCTCTTTTGAGTAATAAACCCAATTAAAATCAATGCTTAATTAAAATGAACTACACTATTTTATTTGATAGGGTTCACCAACAAGATTAGGTTTTAGGGTCTTGGAATAGTTCATTGTGAGTTAATTCTCCAAGGCCACTAAACAAAAACATGTATGTGTCTGTCCAGGTGAGTGTGTGAAATTCCTTGGTATAACCAATGTTTCTCAGGATCCTCCTCTCAAAATGGAGTTAAGCATGAGGCAGTGTGAGCGGTTATTGATTGGGATGACCCCTAGTCATAACTGAGTAGCACTGGAGATATTTCCAGGGTTGTATTCGTATCTGGGGGCTCTTTCGAGAGTTTCATCCTTTCCTACCCTGCCCATATGGTCAATCCCACCTACGACTGTCCGCCTGAGCATTGATTATATTGAGGTGACCTTAGTGGCCTTACCTAGGATATCGAGGGGGTACTTTGAAGGGGTTATTCTGCAAGTGTCTCAGCCAGGTTGGGGTCAGACAGCACAGTCGCTTTACGCATTGAAGTTGAGGGCCACAATAATTGGTTATGTACCTCCGCTTGTTGTGTATGGGTGTCTCAAGCCTCTCCTAGGCGAGACATACCTACTTCATTCATGAGCTCACTTATCCTAACCCTTGATTGCTTGTATTTGTTTTTAGATTTTATTGGTGATTTCTCTGTACACATTAGCTTGCCTAGGGTTTGTGTAGATAGAGAGTCTTTTATATTTTTTGAGTCATTGTGAATTCAGGTGTGGCTTTCTGCCATTCTCATCGTTTAGCAGGACTTCCACCTTCTACATATCCTCCTCCTTTGGGAGGGATAAATAGACAGTCCAGGTGGACTACTTCGCACATTGATTCACACACCATGGGAGACCATATAGAAGGTATTCCTGAACCACCTTCTCCCATTCATGTGGAAGATGGGGAGTTTACTCCTAACTATGATCCTCCACCTGACTTGACTGAGTTAGGTCCTGTGATTTTTGAGATAGGAACCTTTCATGATAGACCTACTTACTCTAGGGTTGATTCCCCATTGATGCATCACCGGTATGGAATTTTGAAGGATGATGAGACTCATTTTGAACTCGCGAGCACTAGTTATGGTAGTTATGGTATGTCTGGTTTTCCCACACATGATTTGGCATTTCATGTTGAATCTAAGTTTGAGCCTAACACTATGCCTGGGGACACTCTCATTCCTTACCATGGAGAGAGGTTTGGGAGCACTAGTCACATTGCACCTTCCATCCCGGCGGTGGAAGCTACATCACATATTCCTGCTAGGTCTAGGGTTAGTGATATTATTAGGATACCAGATCCAAGATGAGTGAATATAGGGAATAGTACATACATAATTACACATATCCCTCCATCCTCTATCCCTAGTTCTTCAAATGTTCACCCTCCACCTCATTCACGTGGTCCTTCGGGCCGGAACGTTGCTACGAGTTACGTCCGTACTGCGGTTACTAGACTGGTTGTGTCTGAGATTCATGCACCACCCGTTGTTATGGGAGGTCATGGTCATACTTCTAGAGGTCATATTCCTACTTCCGGAACCTATGTTCCTTTCTTACGGAATGTATATTCCTACTTACAGAGTGTCTCATGGGACATCTCATGCGATGACCTATGGACCTTATTATGGGACACAGTATGGACAGGGTTCTTCACCTTATGGGGGCGGGTATCAACAACCTACTTACTCTCCAAATTACAGCTTTGTAGCTCTGAATAGTCAAGGTACACCACACTATGGGGCTTCCATGCCACCCTATATGGGTCAAATAGGAGGAGGGCACTATGGTCAAGGCCATGGTGCTAATCAGACCTATGTGAATCAGAACTATCAGAGAGCGGTCCATTGGCCTCATCATCCTAGGCTCCCTTTCCTCGCAACGCTGAATCTTCTTGACTTTTCAATATTGACGAACGATCCTGTAGCTCATGACCCAGCTTGGCCGGCTGTCCCTACTAAGCTTCCCTTGGACATACCCAATTTCGAGGGCAAAAGGGAAGAGGATCTGAGCAAACATGTTACTACCTTTCACCTATGGTGGTCTTTGAATTTCTTACACAAGGACTCAATCCATTTAAGGATGTTTCAATGCACCCTTACAGGGCCTGCCGTGAAATGGTATATAGAGCTACCTAGGGGGGCATTCGCTTTGTTCAATGACCTAGTGATGACTTTTCTTAACCACTTCTAGCTACCAGTGCGTTATGACGTTGGTACTGAAATCTTCTCGGCATTTCGGTAGGGTAAAGCCACACATATCTCAGATCATATCCAAGAGTGGCATAGACAGAAGAGGTTAATTAAAGCCTTTATACCGTCGAAATTCCTCCTCGAATGGTTCCTTAAGTCATTATTTCCATATGTAGTGAAGGATGTTTCTACATCCGAAGTGAAAAATGAGGAACAAGCCATTTTTAGGGCACAGGAACTAGATTTGATTTATGCTCAGTTTGGTTTGTTATATGAGATCATTCCCAATGCTCCGCGTTCTAGTTTTGACCCCAAAGTTAAACCTGTACCACATGCCGATGGCATTGTGGGTTGTTCGAGTGCTAAACCTACGGATTCGGTTGCAAAACAAGTTAGTCAATTTTTAATCAACCAATTTGCTTCAAGACAAGCCACAGCTTCATCTCAACGCGCCCAAATGGCGAGTGTGCTTTCAGTACAATCGTCGGACCAAAAGGGTAACCAGCAGCCCAGACGAAATAAAAAGAAGGGTAAGAATAATCGTAAGGGGGGGAATAGGAATGAGAATGCTAATAATAATCACAAGAACACCTGTAATGCTGGGGGGGACAAGAAAGCTAAACTTAAGGTTAAATTCTCTTGCAACTTGTGTAAGGACGATCACCTCACTTACTTGTTCCCTCGTATCGATGGAGCCTCAAGATTCTTGGCACAGGGCCCAGCTGTGCTGACTAACCCTTTACCTCACAATCAAAATATGAACTCAAGGACCCATGATCAGTTTGGTGGTGATAAAGATCTGCCAGAGGGTAGTGGTCATGGTTGCTTTAACATGGTACGTGCTGCGAAAGTTGTGACCTGTGCAAAGGACTATGGTTCATCACAACCTAGCCCAGGAAAGGAACCTGATCCACCAGGGTCTCCTGTGCGTATTGAGAAACCTATGGATAAACCTGAATCTACACCTCGCATTCCTAAGGGAGTCCTTAAGCGTTCGGGGCACAATCCTAATGCCTGAGCCACCTAGAACTATGCAATTGTCAAGGATTTGGGACACACTCCTTGTGCAATGTCTGCATTGGAAGTGCTTAAGAGTTGTCCTTCACAAAGGAAGGCTTTTCTTTCTACCCTTGGTGTGAATGATGATGATTCTTCCTCTGTGATTGAATTTGAAACCACAGGAATTCAGCCTCGCTTGCCTTACTATGTGTCTCTTTTGATTCATGTAGAATGTCTTAACATGACCATCAAGCAAACTGTGATTAACGAAGGCGTTGCCACTTCTGTGATGTCTTTATCATGTTGGAAGGGTTTAGGTTCCCCTGAGCTATCTAAATTAGTGACCATGTTAACTGCATTCGATGGGAGATCATTTAAGCCACACGGGATCCTTCCTTCCCTTAAGGTCCATTTGGGAGGGAAGACTGTTGCGATAGAGGTCGAGGTGGTTGATGCACCCCTTGACTACAATCTCTTATTGGGTAGGAATTGGATGTACAGTATGCAAGCTGTAGCTTCTTCTCTATTTCACATTGTATGTTTTCAATTTAATGGGAAGATAGTCACGATTGATCAAACGTCATTCAAAAATCCATTGGTTACCGCATCTTCGGGAGCTTCGATCCCGATCGTTGAGCACTCTCAGTCGGCAACTGGGAGTGTGGGTGTAGGCATGTATCCATCCCTCAAGGGAAGCTTTAGTTGTCCTGCACTGATCCTTTTGATAGGGTCTATTTCTGGTGAGGCTTTGACATCTATGAGATCGGTGTCTTTTTGCACGAGTCATATGGAAGATCCTTGGATTCTTCCTACACCGAGTACTCCGAGTGAGCCCATTGTGATGGGCATGCCATTTCCTGCAACTATGGTAGCTTATCAAGCTAATATTTAGTGTGTTGTAGAGCCCAATCCTTCCTCTTCACAGACGGAGGAGGAGGACCCTTATGTGTTGCCAGCATGGGTAGTGCAGTATTCTCACGCGCACAACTGCCTTGATAATGTTTTTCCTTCAGATGAAGCGATTATTGAGGCCATGTCGGAATTTGAGCCACCATGGGAGGAACTCCATCATAGGTCTTACTTTCTTCCTAAGCTTGATGGATTGGACCATGAGGACTTTAGCGCAGTTCTTAGTGAGAGAGTTGGCAGTCCTATGGTTCCATTAAGCTCGCCTGGTCTGATAGCTGATGGAAACATGGCAAACATATCTTCAACGATTCCTATCAATATCTCTCACAATCCTGGTAGGATAGAGAATGTCTATATTGGGGTAGAATGTTCCCATGCTAAGATTCAAGAATACACCGAGCTGTTTAAATAATTTCATGATATCTTTGCTTTGTCTTACGATGAAATGCCAGGTATCGACCCTCGTATTGTCGAACATGAGATTAAGACTTATCCCAATGCTAAGCCTATTTGGCAACGCTTACGTGCGGTGAATCCTATGAAAACACCCATGATTAAGGCAGAGATAGAGAAACTGTTGAAATCCAGTTTTATCTATCCCATTCGCTTGATGGAGTGGGTTTCAAACCTCGTTCCGGTGGATAAGAAGCAGGAAGCGATACGCATATGTACTGATTTTCATGATTTGAATCGCGCCTGTCCTAAGGACAATTTTCCCACATCATTTATTGATCATATTTTGGATGAGTGTGCGGGTAGCGAGGTTTTTTTCTTCATGGAAGGATTTTCCGGATATAATCAGATACAAATTAAACCCGAAGACCAACATAAGACTACATTTATTTGTCCTTGGGAAACTTTTGCATATCAGAAAATGCCTTTTGGCCTTAAGAACACCGAAGCTACTTTTCAGCAGGAAATAACCTTGATCTTCCATGATCTCAAGTTGATTATCGAGGTATTTTTGGATGACCTTGCTGCTCATTCTCATATGAGAATGCATCATTCCTTTCACTTGCGATTGGTATTCGAAAGATGCCGCCGTTATTTGGTTAGGTTAAATCCTCACAAGTGCATCGTTTGTGTGAAGTCAGGTCGCTTGTTAGGATTCATCATTTCTAAAGAGGGTATAAGAGTTGACCCTTTGAAGGTTGAGGCAATACTTTAGTTGTCTCCCCTGAAAAATATTCGTCATCTTCAATGTTTGCAAGGCATCGCAAACTTCTTACGGAGATTTGTTGTCAATTTTTCTAATTTGACTAGAGGCTTCATGCATATTTTGAATAAGCACACCACCTTTTGTTGGGATGAGTGAGCCCGGGAGTCCTTTGATGCGCTCAAGCGATCCCTAGCATCGGCCCCGGTGATTAGTACCCCAGACTATAGCCGTGATTTTCTACTTTATGTGGCCGCATCCATGGAGATGATTGGTATGGTTTTGGTTCAAGAGGATGAGGAGCTCCAAAATCATGTCATATACTATCTGAGATGAAACCTTATTGATGCAGAGATTCGTTATTCTCATGTTGAGAAGCTTGCTTTAGCTATCATACATGCAGTTCAACAGTTGAGACATTATATTCTCCTTCGCCAGACCTTGGTTGTAGCCCATGTCAATCCGTTTCAATTCGTCCTCACTCAAGGGATGATTGGGGGAAAATATAATAAATGCATTGTCATCCTACAAGAATTTGATCTCGAGTTTGTTTTAGCAAAATCAAAGAAATCATTAATTTTTGTAGAGCTTATATCTGATTTCCCAAGTGAGGCCGAGGAGTTGGTTTGCGAAGATACGTTTTTCGATGAAAACGTCTTCTTAATCTCAACTTTAGACCCATGGTATGGGGATATCATTATATATTTACAAACATTGAAGGTCCCTACTCACCTCTCACGGGATGAATGACGACGATTACGTCACGTCTCTAAGAATTACCTCATAGTGGATAACACCTTGTACCGCCATGGGGTATATTCCATTTTACAACGTTGTTTAACTCATGAAGAGGCTGAGGTAGTGCTGCATGATTTCCATGGAGGGGCATCTGGTGGTCATTTATCTGGGCTTTCTACAGCCCAAAAAATCTTAAGAGCAGGTTATTTTTGGCCGTCGATCTTTAAGGATTGTATAGATGCGGTCAAGAGGTGCCACCCTTTCCAGGTGTTTACATGTAATATGCACTCGAAACCTACCCTATTACATCCCATCATCACCGTCGGACCCTTCACTAAGAAGGGGCTAGATTTTATGGATTGCAACTGTTGATTGCATGGGCAGACCTGGGTTTACTGTAATTAATCAACAACGACCCACACTCACTTGCCCTTTCGGAAACAGACCGCGAAGCGATCTGAAGTCTCACCCGAAGTGAATCTAATGGGTTGGCCAAGACTCAAGTGTCTTGGACCTGGTTCTGAGCATCCTACTTCTTCTTTCTTACTCCTGCGCGCCACTAGATCAACCAGCTCTGCGCATCGTACATCCCCTTCTACTCGCAGCGCTTCTACCCGTGTGATGCTTATCCTACGCAAGTCGCACGGTTTCCTCTCGCGTCGCACAACTCCCACTTACTCACAATACTTCCAAACTTATCGCATCTCTGCGCACCGCGGAACACCCAACCTCTCCCCAACGCTAAGCCCTCAACTCGCAGTATCACGCACCGCAGCTCCTCTGCCAGTGCGATATCGCCTCTCTGCGATATCCTACCGCTCCAACTTTGCGCTCTTAGCGTTGACTGTGCCGATGTGCGAAACTCTCCTTCTCAGAATTTATATTGTGATTAAATGGTCATTTAGAGACAGACGTAAAGGCGTCTTTTAAACAGCCTGTTGAAGTACTTCAACTTATCTCTATCTTCTTGTATTATCATGAGCTGAACAATACATACATTCACTTACTGCAACTAACAGTACATGCATAATAACCGGTAATCAACAAGAAAATACAATCACATTCATACAACACATAACACGCAGGTTTAACGTGGTTCACCCCCAGGATGGGAGTTACGTCCACCAAACTGTGCTTCTATTATATATCTTGAGGGAAGTTAGCACAGTCTATTGCACTGCATATGCAGCGCGAGATCTCTTCTAGATCTCTGGCCTATCTCTATCTCTATGTTGCCTTTCTTTCAATATATCCTTCCCTCTCTGTTCTCTCTGCGGATGGTTACATACAGACTCAAATGACTCACAAACAAGCTAGGTGTCTAGATCATTACAACGCCGTCTGTCTGACTGATTCCTGAGTCTACAAAATTATCAGCTAACCATCTAACTAACTGACTGATTAGCTAACCCCTTACAATAAAAAAATGCAAGATTTTATAGGCGGCCCGAAGGTATCGCCATTACAACACTGTGGGCCTGTCCCAACAGTAAACCCAAACCCTAAATAGTGACAGTCGGTCCTCTCTGTCCTTGAGGTAGCCGCTTCCCGTCACACCACAGCTCTCTGCAGTCTTCCATGCTTCCCGATACTGACCATGGGTACTATGCACCGCTTCTCGTTCTATCCTTCGCCTTCAATGCTTGAGCCTCGTTGCTCCTTCTTCTTTATGAGGGTCACTGAGCCCTCCTGTCTTCCGCCGCTGCCTTCAATGCAGTGGTTGAGCTTTCTTCTCTCGGCCGCTCGGGTACCGTTGCCTTCTTTGACTTTTCTATCCCAAAAGTCCTGGTTTCCGGCTCTGCTCTCCAGCTGGAAACGTGCTACGTCGTCGTAGCTCTGCCCTGTCTTCTTTTCCACCAAAACTTTATCTCTCCGCCAAAACTAGCAGCTTCTTCTGTAGCTGCGGGACCCTGCTCCAACAGTCCCCTAACACTTACTTGTGGCTTGTCCTCGAGCCACCTGCAACAGGCTTCTCCTGCTGCAACTTATCCTTCGCCTCCTGCGAAGTCTTCTGCAACTTCTACCGAAGTCTTTCGACTTTGTTCTGCATTACCTTGACACGTTCTTTCTGGATTTTCGGTAACTTAGCTCGCTGGGATCTCTTATCCTTTCTGCCCATATTCACGGTGTCGCTCGCTTCACTCTTTCTTCTTTATGAGCGCTCTAGTGTTTGAGAAGTGTTCCATAGATATCCTTTCCTTTTTATCTGGGTTAGAACTTTTATCACAAGGAAAATCTGTATCTTCCAACCTCCTCAAACCCTTCCTTCCATCTAGAGCCTCGTGGACGGAGAAGAAGCAACCCATGAACTCCGCATCACCTGCGCAAACAAACAGTGTAAACAATCTTCTTCTTTTTTTCTTTTTTCTTTTTTCTTTTTTTTTTTAAGTGTAGACTCATTCCTCGGTGCGATGCCTCCTTTCAACTACACTGGACATCAGCACCTCTATAAACTGTTCATGCTAGGGCTAAGAGGTGGGGGGGTTGTCACTATAGAGCTTCAGCCTACTGCCATTAATCCATGTGGGCAAGAGCTCTCCGTTCAGCTGGCTGAGTTGAACGGCACCTCCTTCTGTGACTCGTTGGATCTGGTATGGCCCCAGCCAATGCGTCTTAAAATTACCTGGGAACTTGATGAATTTGCTGTCATAAAGGAGCACCAGGTCTCCGATCTGGAAAGTCTTATTCTTAATATGCCTGTCATGCCAAGCTTTTTCTCGGGACTTCTGCACTTTCTGATGGAATCCGGCGATGAACCTGTCTTCTTCTAAGGCAAGAAGCTGTGCTAGCCTTGCTTCGACTGTTTCTGTATCAGTCATCTCGGTAATCTGAGCGATTCTTAAGCTGGGAAGAATATACTCCATAGGCATAACAGCCTCCTGTCCATATACTAAGCTGAAAGGTGTGTGTCCCGTAAGTTTCTTGCATGTGGTTCTGTATGCCCATAAGAAAGCGTTAACTCGAAGGTCCCAATCATTCCTCTAGCTATTACAGATCTTAGTGAGAGCATTTTCTAAAATCTTATTGAAGGCCTCCACTGTACCATTAGCCTGCGGGTGGTAGGGAGTGCTCGTATGATGCTGGATCTGGAATTCTTCTGTTAATGCCTCAATAGTACTGTTCAAGAAATGTGTACCTTGGTCACTCATCAAAATTACTAGGCATCCAAACCTGCTGATGATGTTTTCAAAAAGGAACTGTGCAGCTGTAGCAGCATCACAATTTCTTACTGCCTTGGCCTCTGCCCATCTGGTGAGGTATTCTGTTCCAGTGATAATGTATCTCGCACCAGTGCGCTTCCTGGGTGGGTTGATTGGACCCACAAAATCGATAGCCCATTTGTCGAATGCGCGTAGTGTGACCTGCGGTCGCAGCGGCATTTCATCGCGTCGCGAGGGTTTTCCTACCCTCTGGCAGATATCGCAGCATCTGTAGAAGTCCTTAGTGTCTTTATGCAGTGTAGGCCACCACAAGCCTGCTTCTAAGATTTTCTGCGCAGTCGGTTTTCCTGAGAAATTTCCTCCTGCGGTTCCTGAATGAGCCTCTTTGATAATAGTGTCTTTCTCATGTGGCATCACGCATCTGCGCAGAAATTCATCCGGACCTAACTTGTATAGGTATCCTGCGATGAGGGTGAAGTCTGCTGCCTTAACAACCAACTGCTTCTTTTGCTGCTTAGTCAGGTCATCAGGTGCTACTCCTGTGGTGAGGATTTGAATAATGTCGGCATAGTACTCGTCTGCAATCTGTATTGAAAACAATGGCGCATCTGGCAGATTGTCTTCTAGGTTACTGGTCTCTTCTCCTGAGTCTAGCCGCGACAGATGATCCGGTCTTACATTCAGTCTTCCTGGTTTCACAATGATTTCAAAATCATACTCCTGGAAGAGGAGTAACCATCTGCAGATTCTCCCCCCTAACACTGGTTTATTGACTAGGTACTTTAGTGCGGAATGATCAGTAAACATTTTAAACGGGGCACCCAATAGATAGTTCCTGAACTTCTGCAACGCATATACCATAGCTAAGCCCTCCCTCTCTGTTGTGGTGTAGTTCTTTTCCGCTGTTGATAACTTTCTGCTGGAATATGCGATGGGATGGTCAAGATCGCCTTCTCCTGGCTGGGTCAAGACGACTCCTAATGCGATGCCGGATGCATCCACATGTACATGGAAAGGCTTAGTCCAGTCTGGAAATACTAGGATGGGTGCTGTAACCATGTTCTCCTTAAGTATGTCTAGGCTCTGCTGGCATTCCTCGTTCCATAGGAATTTTACATCCTTCTTGAGCAATTTCTCCATCGGCGCTGTAATCTTTGCGTAGCCCTTGATGAAATTTCCGTAGTACCCGGTATGACCAAGTACCGTCCTCAATTGCTTGACTGAATTAGGTGCTGGAAGGTTTACAATGATAGCGATCTTGGCGGGGTCTACCATCAAGCCTTGTCTGCAAACAATGTGACCCAACAAGATACCAAATGGTGCACAGAATATACATTTTTTCAAGTTTAGAGAGATCTGGTACTGCCTACATTTTTCTAACATCAGTCTTAGATCGCCTATGTGCTTATTGATTAACCCAAATACAGTCCAGTCATCAAAATATACTTCCAAGAATTTATGAATGTATTCTTTAAATACAGCAATTACTACTCTAGAAAATATAGCTGGTGCATTCTTAAGACCAAAGGGCATTACCGTATACTGGAACGAGCCCCATTCTGTTGCAAATGTGGTCTTGGATCGATCTTCTGCGTGTATTCTGATCTGGTGGTAGCCTGAAAACCCGTCAGTGAAGGAGTAGACCTCTTGTCCTCCTACGTTGTCTAATACTTCATCAGTGAACGGTGTTGGAAATGGATCATGAAGTGATGCATCGTTGAGTTTTCGCAGATCAACACAGATCCTGATGTCCTCTTTTGTTTTCTTCTCTTGTACTACCATTGGGCTAACCCATTCGCTTTCCTCTACTAGTTCAATGATGCATGCTGTTAGCATTTTATCAATTTCGTCCTTTACTTTTTCTTTGTATCGCGGGTTCAATCTGTATGGACGTTGCTTAACTGGTCTAGCATCCTCCTTTAATGGTATCCTCATGACTCCCAAGTCTCCAACTATTCCCTTCATCTCTGTGAACTTGGTGGGAAATAGGTCTTGATAATCATGTAGCAGATCTGCAATCTGTCCAACTGTTTCATCATTCCAGTAGTCTCCAATAGAGGCAAACTTAGGTTCTTCGTTTGTGCCAATATTGATCTTTTTAATCTTGATGGGCTCGGTGATCGCTGGAATCTCTAGATGTGGTCCCTCCACTTCACGAGTGCCTTCTGATTCTAGAATGTTGGTATTGCGAGGATCCTCATCCGCTTCCTCTGATTCTAATGTAAAATTGTAGCATTCCAACGCCTCTTCTAGCTGGATAGTCCACTCAGGTTGGACTGGTACTGAGATAGTGTGATCCTCAAAAATATTTGTCTTGATGATATCTAGGGCCTGAGCAACACTTGCATGTTCTGATTCAAATGCAAAGGTGAGGAGGAAGCTGTCTGTCATAAGCAGCCATGTGGTTGTTCCCTTGCGTAGCTCGGTCTCTGTATACCAATTCCTTGGAATTGTGTCTAATGTGTGAACGAATCTGTGAACCCATTCATCCTCTGGAATGTCCGACCAGTTCTGTTCACATATCTGAATGTGTACCCTGGGGTCAGTTTCTCCTGTGTACTTGTGCTGAGCATACCTTCTATCGTCAGAAAATCTGATCGCCATCAGTCTTTTGATATTATCCCATGATGCGATATTTTCTTTATACGCATACCACCATCTTGCAGGTGTGGCTCGAACGGCAAGGTCCATAGCTGCGATCCTCTGCTCAGTAGGAGTCTGCTGCTCAAATTGTTCAAGAAAATCTTGGATTACTGTCAGACCATGATATGATGGAGTCTCAGCGATCTCGGCGCCAATCCATCGCAGTGATTTACTTATAAATGCACATCTGCGCGATGATACTTTGTAAAGTCTGTTCTGCCAGTTTTCTAGACCAACATCCGAATTCGATGCGCATGAGCTGTCGCATCGCCAGCTAATATGCCCTTCTGCAGTGGGATTGATATAGTCATTCTGGTTTGCTGTCATCTGGTAGAGACTCTCCATATTATGTGCCTCTTCCTCTTCTCGGGTAGGTTCGATATATCTAGGTCCCTGGTAAGGGTCCAGCGGTGCGATGACCCGGATCTGCGCATCCTCAAAGGTCATTTGTCTTTTCTTTAGGTCAATGACAGCTTTGCTGCCAATTTCCCAATCAATACTCAGTAGTGCTGGATATGGTCGACTGTCACCAATGATTTCTATAACCTCGAAGTCCACAAAAGTACAAACTCCATCAATGTCAACTGGCACCTGCGATAGTCGACCCAATGGTGATACTCGCTGCTGATTAGCTAATCTCAGGTGGATAGGTGATAGGGCTAACTGAGGACTACCCATCTGTTCCCATGTCTTCTTGGTTAGGATGTTCACCTCTGATCCCAGGTCTAAGACAACCTCATCCATTTCAAACTCACCGATCTGGGCTGTGAATTTCATCTCTCTTCCTGTCCTTGCATGTCTTGTAATATTATGGACAGCGCGGTGTGCACTGTCCGAGAGAGAGGGTTGCTGACACTGATCTATCATACCCTGTAGCTCACCAACAGCTTTATCATTTCTCAGGAGTTTCAAGCAGTTGTGCAGGAAGGCTTGTATACTTCCTGTCGATTTGTCCTCGTCACATCTTCCAGATGTGGTAGCCTGTTGTGCCTGCTTAGGGCTATCGCTACAAGGTACTTGCTGCGGTACGCCCCTAGACGGTGGTACCTGTGGTCCTGTTAGTGTAGGTTCATCAAAGGAAGCCTTAGCTTCATGAAAGGTCTCCTTATTCTTCTGTAGGTTGAGTGCAGTTGCTTTAGTAGGAGCTCTGCGCACCCACCCCTGACTCGTGTTCTGTCCGGTCTCCTGCGATGTGCCACTGGTGGAAGCACCGCTCCGAGTCACAATGTTAACTGCTGGTTCTGGTTCCTTAGGTTCAGCAGCAATAAGCTAGATGTTCTGGTGTGCGGCTGGTTTAGGATCTCTGATCTTAGCTATCAATATGGGACACTCTTCTATGGTATGATCATAATATTTGCAGTAATTACAAGTAGTAGTGGCGTTCTGGTAGTCCCTAGCATAGTGTCCGACAATTCCACAATTATAACAAGTGGCTGGTCCACGACCATGACCAAAACCTCCTCCTCGTGCAAATCCTCCTCCACGGCCTCGTCCTCTGAATCCTCCTCCATGGCCTCCATATGTCTGAGCCGGCTGTGGTCCTGTTGCTGGACCCTGTGTGTCTGCTTGGACTCTGTACACATCATGTGTTCTTTCTGACAGGAGATCATAAGCTCGGCAATCTTGTTGATCATGCTCGACGAATTTACAGAAGATACAATAGAGATTTTTAGGTGTATGTACATAC